>MU225430.1:7583615-7607223 GCA_018584345.1 Thuja plicata
AATGTTATTCAGAGGGAGCCAATTGTGCATTCCATGAAGTTCTATGAGGGAAAATCTCATCAAGGAGAAGCATAGCGGAGGATTGGCTGGACATTTTGGTCAAGATAAAACCCTTTCTCTGGTTAGCAAGAATTATTATTGGCTACAGTTACAGCAAGATTTCAAGAAGTTTGTATAGAGTTGTAGAGTATGTCAAATGGAAAAAGGAGGAAAGCAGAATATAGGATTGTATCAACCATTACCTGTACTAGAGAAGCCTTGGGAGGATATCAGTATGGACTTTATTCTTGGTTTACCAAGGACTCAGCGGGGACATGATTCAATTTTTGTGGTGGTTGATAGGTTTTCAAAGATGGCACATTTCATTCCCTATAAGAAGAAAAATGATGCTATTCATGTGGCTGAATTGTTTTTCAGAGAAGTGGTGAGACTACATGGTATGCCAAAGAGTATAGTTTCAGATTGAGACACTAAGTTTGTTGGATATTTCTGGCACACATTATGGAAGAAGTTGAAGACAGACTTGAAGCTCAGCTCATCACATCATCCACAGACAGATGGAAAGACAGAGGTGGTGAATAGGAGTTTGGGATATTTGCTGAGATGTTTGGTTGGAGATAAGCCAATAGGATGGGATTTGATTCTACCACAGGCAGAATTTGCTTACAATAATTCTGTCAATAGGAGCACTGGTAAATCACCATTCCATATTGTATTTGGAAGTAGTCCCAGAAACGCTTCAGAGTTGAGGAAGATAGACAAAGGAGAGATAAGTAGTGCTGAAGCTGAGGATTTTGCAGAACATTTGAATAACATCCATGAGGAGGTGAGGAAGCACATTACCAAGATGAATGCATAGTATAAAGCTAAGGTAGATGAGAGAAGGAGGCATAAATAATTTCAGGTTGGGGATGAAGTCATGGTTCATTTGTGGAAGGAGTGATTTCCAGTTGGTACATATAACAACTTGAAAATGAAGAAGTTTGGGCCATGTAAGATACTGAAGAAGCATGATTCAGGAAATGCTTATGAGATAGAATTGCCTACTGAGTTGAATATTTCACTAGTATTTAACATTGCAGATTTGATAGAGTACCATGAAGGGGGTATTGAAGGCGAGGTCACAAAAACACAGTGGAGTATTCCATCTACTACTTTAGCTACCAAGGAGATTGAAGATATACTAGATAGTCGTGTTGGCCGAAGCACAAGGAACAGGACATATGAAGAATATCTGGTCAAATGGAGAGGATGACCTATAGAAGATTCATCATGGCTAACAAAGGAGGAGGTTGACCAGCTTGGTTTTCCTCTGCACACCTGAGATGTGACAGGGTCACTTCTCAAATTACCCCGGGTGTCTGATGCAGGAGCATCCTGGGTGTAAGGGCAATCTTGCATCACCCAAAAAAATATGTGTTTTTCTATTCAATAAGGGTTATTTTGTACAAAGTTGCTACTTTTGGAAACTTACTATTTTTAGTAAGTTGTTCATTTGATCTTAGAATGTTCTAATTTTCTAGGTGAAGGTTCATCTTAGTCGTATAAGAATGCCAGTTGAATTTCATTGCCAGATCATCTGTATTGGCAAAGTTATTAAGGATTTACTGTTGAGATTTTAGGGTGCAAAACCTTTGAGCTCAATTTTTGGGACCTTATAGGCTCTAGATCAAGGTCAAACCCCTGGCTGACTGGTGCTTCGTGAGTCAAGCACTGTAGATCGCGATCTCCCCTTTCTGAAAAGTGGTTATAATAGCCAATCGGAGCTACGGTTCAAAAGTTATGGCTTCCAAAAGTTGGGCTACCTAATCTCATGTTTTGTAAATATTTAAAGCCAACCCTTTTTGTAATAAAAGTGAAAAATAATTAAATGCTAAGGGTAGTCAGCCTTAATGGCTAGATTTCTAGAACCTTCTCGGGCGGTGGAAAATTGCCTATTTAAGGAAGGCCCGTGGTGTTTTCTAGGGCAGTTCTGGGTGGTTATTTGAGGCTTTGTCGTACAAATTATTGTAAGGGATGCCCATGTGGCTTTTGATATTGTAATTTTGAAGTTTGTAATTCCACATTTGTGGAGCCAATAAGAAGCCAATTTTCTGTTCTTGCAAATTTCTATTGTTTCTCTTTATTTCTGCTGTGTGCTGAGTGGTATTAAGGGGAGTCCCCTTCATCAACTACTTGAGTAGAACATTGATCAAATATAAATTAAACTATAGCCTCATGGAAAGGGCTTTCCTAGCAGTGGTATTTTCTTCTCAAAATTTAAGGCATTATATGTTAATGCATAAGGTGAAGCTCATAGCCAAAATTGATCCATTAAAATACTTACTTAGCAAAACAACTCTAATTGGAAGGATCGCAAAGTGGGTAATGGTGCTTAGTGAATTTGACATTGAGTATGTTGATAGGAAAGCAATCAAAGGTCAAGCTATTGCTGATCAATTGGATGAATATCATCAAGAATCTACACATCACATTCAAGTGGAGTTTCTAGATTCTAAAATTATTAATATGGAAGCTAAGACATGGACTTTATACTTTGATGGATCTTACACCCAAAATGGTAGTGGGGCAGGAATTCTTTTGATTACACTAGAAGGTTACACAATCCCAAAGTCTTACAAGTTATTGTTTCCTTGTACCAATAACATAGAAAACTATGAAGCTTTGGTCATAGGTATCAAGATGGTCTTGGAATGGAATGTTACAAAATTACAAGTCTATGGGGACTCTCAATTAGTCATCAATCAAGTTAATGATGAATATAATACCAAGGATGAGAAATTGATGCATTACAAAAGATTGGTGGATGATTGGAAAAATTACTTTACTTAAATTACTTTTGAAAAAATTCCAAGAGACAAGAATAGAGCAATGGATGCAATGGCTACTTTGGAATATTTGCTTCAAATGCCTGATCAAAATGAAAGGTATGAGTTCTTGGTGGAAGAATTGGTTAAACCAGCATTTAACCTACCTGATACCCAAATTATTTCCGTTTTAAATGGACATGACTCACAATGGTATGGACCCATTTATGCCTACCTAAAAGACCAAACCTTACCTATAGACCAAACACGTGCTCAAAAGAAAAATTTCATAAGACAAGTGGTTTTTTATACCATCCTTAGATGTCTAGAGGAAGATGAATCAAAATTAGCTTTAAAAGACGTCCACGAGCGGATTTATGGGTCACATTTGAGTGGTACTTTTGGAAAACCTTAGAAAGAGATGCTTGTCAGTTTGTCAAAGTTTGTGCAAAATGTCAATACCATGGAGGCATGATCCATGCACCAGCATAAGAGTTACACCCATTTGTCACACCATGGACTTTCTACCAATGGGGTTTTGATTTGATTGTCATGATTTATCCACCTTCAAATGGACACAAGTACATCCTCACGGCAATGGAGTATTTCACTAAATGGGTTGAGGTCGTTCCTTTAACAACTGAAATGGGGAAACAAATTTCCATGTTCATCCTTAATCATATTATTTTCAGATATGGCATTCCTCAGGCCTTCATCACGTATACTTGAAAATAGTTCAAGAACAAAGATGTTGATGAATTTTGTGACACATTCCATATTACACATCACTCTTCATCCATTTACTATCCCCAAGGTAATGGACGAGCAGAAGCTAACAATAATAACATCCTCAAAATCCTTAAAAGATCAGTTGGCAAGTTAGGAAGAGATTGGCATCTTCAAATCAATCCAGTATTATGGACCTATAGAACTAGTATTCACACCCCCACAAGAGCTACACCTTTTTCATTGGTTTATGGGGCTGAAGTTCTTCTACCTTTAGAAGTTGAAATACCATCTCTAAGAGTGTCATTGCATGGATTAATCACGGATGAAGATTATAGAGTTTCCCGACTTAAACAATTGGATATGTTGGAGGAACACCAAACTCAAGCCTATGACCATTTGAAAGTGTATTGAAATCAAATTTCAAGGAACTATAACAAGCACATTAAACCAAGAAATTTTCAAGTGGGAGATTTAGTGTTGAGAGAGAATCCAAAAAATCAGGTTGATAGAGAAAAGAAATGAAAGTGGAAAGAAAATTGGCTTGGTCCTTTTGTCATTGTTTCTTCTTTTGGAACGAGGACCTACAAATTGGTCGATTGTGATGGTGATGAATTGCAAGAACCTATCAATAGCATTCATCTTAAGTGGTTTCACACTTGATAAGATGATAGAGTATCAGAGGAAAGAGTATTAGTTGAGAATTTTAGATGAGTCATCATCACCTTTGTACATGGAAAAAGTCAAAAATACGAAAAAAAATGAGAAAAGATCAAAATACAAAAAAATTAGAAAGTTCAAAAGCCAAAAACAATTGAAAAAGTAGAAAATCAAAAAAAGGAGAAAATTGAGCATGAAGAAATCAAAAACATTTGGAAATCAACAAAAATGTTGTCTTTGTGAGAAACTAGCAAATAGGCTCCTTGATGATTAAAAAAAAAATCAAAAAATCAAAACAATTTGAAAAAGAGAAAAGTGCCTTGGTGAAAACCTAGAAATAGGCGCCTTGGTAGAAAAAAAATAAAACAAAGAGAAAAAGAGTAATAATCCCAAAAGGTGAAAACTTGGAAATAGGCACCTTTTGTCCCTTAGGTATATCCTAGTGGCATGTGTACATATTGCATTTCATCATCTCATTTGTCTATATCCTCATTGCATTCATCATTTGTGCATAGTCCTAATCAAGTCTCAGAGCTGCATTTTGTCACATTCTAGGTTTAGTTGCCCTAAGTTTCACATTGATCGTATTTATCACTTGGGGGCACGCATCATGGATTTTTGATACCAAACGGATTCAATAGTGCAACATCTTGGTCACACATCAAAAGAAGATTTTCAGATTCAGAGGAGAGATATTTTGAGAACCTTTGATGGATATCATTGTTCAACCCTAAACAATGTGATTTGATAACACGATCCTTGAGCTTCATTTCCTTATTTTATCAGGATTAAAAATTGACAAACTCTAAATGATCAGAATGTTTGGAGTTCTTATTTGAAAATCTTGATACATTTCACAAACACTAGGAAATTTTGATGAGTTTTATTGACCTTTTTTGAGTCATGTTCTTTTTAGCTAATCAATGATGTTTTGACTAGATTGGCGATGATGGAGACATGATGTTTTATTAACTTCTGTGTGACTATTTTGAGGAAGATCGTTTAACTTGTGTGAATTAGTCTAAGGACATGGTCATCAAAGAACCATCGAGAACATTCATATTGGAAGGAGGGTTAACCTTTGTTTGTTTACACAAAAGGATACCTTGGCTATTTAGATCTTCAATATCTTAATACCAACATCCACTTGCAACAATGAATCCAATTAAACCAGTATTCATATTCTCATAGTTGGTCATTCAACTAGTGAGGTTTATACTAGTTTCCTAAATGGTTACCAAATGAGAGAAAGTCATATTCATATTCTTATGGTCGCAGTGGTATCAGTAAGGATTGTATCAACTACTAGTTCCACAATTCTCAATGATTAAAATATATCTCTATTTGCATTTCTTTCACAAACCTCAAGGATGATTAGTTGCATTGCATCTTCATGTTAGATTAATTTCATTTCAAGTTAGATTAAAATGGCTTGTATTTCTAGTTTTTTTCCAAGTTCAAGGGGGGAAATTAATGTTGACAATACTTCATCAATTTAATGGTTTCAAATCATCCATATGAGATTGTCTTTTGTATTCATAAGCATTAATCATTAATCATCATTCATATCAAGAGAAAAAGCAAAGCAAAGAAACATTAATCATTAGTCATTTATCCAAATCATCTAGAATTGCATCATACATAAAGTTGCATACATCTAAAAAACCAAAAAGATAGTTGCATTCATTTATCATTGTACTAAGTGTTACATCCATATCATTGCATTGCATAAACCATACATCCAATTAAATCATAAAAGCATATAGAAATAAATTTCATTAACATCATTTTCATCCATCTATCTATGTCATAACCTAAGGCATTGCATCCATAGCATAAATAAAATCAAATGCATCATAGACTCATATAGCTTTGCATAAAAGATAATCTCAAAACTTCATCATCAAAGGGGAATCAAAGATCATCATAGATAAATGTCTATCATCAATAATGAAAATATATATATCCAAGATACATCAACAAATGATCCATACAATCAAAGTCCTAATCAACAATCAAATGATACATCAATATGATATCCAGATATCACAGATCTCTCGCTATCTCATGACCCAGTAGGGGCACCTGATCCATCTCCCGCAATACCTATACCTGAAACTCCTGTGCCATCAAGATCCCTATCACCTGATCTATCCTATGTAGAAGGTGGTACTTGACTAGTGATAGCACTGGTAGGTAACTAAGCTAAAGTAGCCAAGAACTGCTGCAACACAGTCGTAACTTGGTCTAACTGACCTGTCACTACAGTCATCCCTGCCTATAATCCTTGAACATCTTGAACTAAGCTATCCACAATGGGAGGAACTAGAGGTGTTGTGCTGCTGGAGGTTCCTATGGCACTAAAGGAACCTATGGTATCACCGGTGTTGAGCTACTCGACGGATCTACCATTGGATCAACCTATCTCAAAGGTGATAGAGGTCTCTATGGACTCTATCTCTGTAAATCTTATGTCTATAATGGAACCTTTCTAACCACCTAGACTCATCTATGTCTTTGACTAGCCCACTCTACACCAACTCTAAAATGAACCTATCTCTGAGGTACCTATTCCTGCACTAGCCTATGTCTAGGCTACCCAAATCCACCACCTCATCCCCTAGCATGACCACCCCGTAGTCAAGGTCTTGTAGCTCTAGGTCTCCTAGTAACATGTTCTCTCTGAACTCTCTATCTCTGAGGTCTCCTGCCATCTCCATCTCCATCATTATCATCTCCGTCGTCATTAGAAAGATCATCAACATCAGGAATAGGCTCTATCAGATCTGTGAATCTAATAATGCAATTTCATAAGAACCACTCTCGATACTTGGCAGACATCCCTGCATCAGCCACATGCATCATCATATCCCACCTAATATATCCAAGCTTATCAATCTGTGAATAGGAAAACTAATAGTCAACCTGAGCTCCCCACATGGATATCTCTACCTGTACCCTTGCATAAAGTGGCATACCCTATGGCATGTCCTATACCCGGTCGTACTGACAGAGCACTCTCTTGAAGAAAAATATCTCACTACATAGTGGTGATTGTCCAATCATACACTGAGGGGAAAACATATAAGGTAACTCATCATCATCCTCTCACCAACCCTCATAGAGAAGATAGGTGTCCATACGACCTGATCAATGTCATTAATAGTCTGCTGCAAAAACTCAACCTTGTCCAGAAGATGCTAGACAACCATGCCATCATAAAAAATGCATACGGATACCCTCAAGCCCATACTTGTGCTAAGAATGGTCTGGTGATAGGGATATGCTCCCAAGTCCAAATTTGTAACAAAACTACACCTACTAAGAGAGATGCACTGTGTCTATATATGATCTCATGTAAATCATAATATAGCTGGGCCAATACACAAGAACCCTAGTTGAATCTCTGAGGATGTGCAATCAAATCCTCTAGTATATGGACCCATCTGACTGCAAAGCCATGACCCCTCCTATCTGGAAGTAGTAATCCTTTGATAACTACTCCTAACAATGCTGGAAAAGTAGGAAATGAAGCAAACTATGCCCAAGTAATGCAATCATCAACAATGGTGTTGTCTCCAAATACCCGTCTGCATACGCTGCTATCATAAACTAAGTCATAATATACCCGCTCTCCATGAGTTTGGATCCTCAACAATCTGTATACATCCTCGGGCATGATTGTCATCTCGCCGAGGGGTAGATGGAACGTGTTATGGTCAAAGTGCCATCACTCTACCATAGCTGTCAAAAGACCTTGGTTTAGCTGAAACCGAGGGAGATCAAGAAGGAAACTGAGACCACACGTCTCGATTGTCCATCGCTCAAGAAGCGTAAGCTCATCAACCAAATCAAAAATCTATGACACAATACCCCATACTCACCACATACGGTAATGTTCCTACATTTTGAAACAAGGTGAATCATATTAGTCTTTCTATTGAGGGATCATTCTAAGTCAATCAAACACACTAAATCGATCCTTGCTCTATTTTGAGCACATCAATCTATTGTTCCTAACCTCTAGCTCTTGAGAAGGGATCAATTTGGCATCATTTTAATCAATCTGATTAGCATATCAAACATTCATCAATAGAATTTTTCTAACATCCTAAACACTAAGTGACATTATCGATGTACATTTTCTAGCTTGGAATTCAATTGAGTTATCTGGACGATCAATCAAAGGCAATTCATCTATTTTATCTCAGTTTTTCAATCTTTATGGTAGGCAGCACTTGAATAAGTGTACGCAGATTTTTAAGCCCCGTGGTGTTAAATATCTTACACACAGCACTTTCATTATTAGAGGTGGCACTTTGCTTAACAGGCGGCCTTTTAAAGTCCTACACGTATTTTTAAGTTTCCTAGGCGGCCTTAAAATTATAGGGTTTCTTGGGTGACGTTTAACTAATTAGGTTGCAAATTTTGACCCAATTCCTAGGTGGATATGGATTTCTCCAACGCGGCTCTTAAATGCATGGAGGCAAATTTTCCCTACCCTAGGCAGATTTTTAACTATCCTACGCTGCATTTATTAAATTTCTATCTAGAAAAGCATTAAAAACATGCAATAAATGTTATTTAATGACCAATAAATGCACTAGGAAGGTTTTAACCACTCACTGGAGGCCCGTATTTAGGAATTCTTTGATATTGGTGCACTCACTTGAACTGATTCTCTCAAATAGGGACCACCATCACTGTCAAAATGTCACAAGATGAGAGCAATATCTTAATGGTAAAAAGTGAAAATGAATAGTAAATTTGGGTTTTTCAACCTATTTAAGCTACTTTACCCTAATTTTGTGAGATTTTTGACAAAGTTAGACCAAATCTACATATTCTGCACACTGGGGCATTTTTTTGACATCTTTTTAGCATCATTGTTTATCAGAAATGCAATCATCTTGGATCTATTCTTTCATCAATGTACACTAAATTTTTTCACTTCTAAGATCAACATGCTTTCATTTTTGAGGGGTCATCATCATATCAGGATTCTGCATCATATCTTGTATCAAATCTGGGGCATTAAAAATTCAAACTTTATTAGTGGGGCATTCTGCATCAGGGTTTTGCATCAAGTTTCATATCAGAGTTTCACATCAGAGTTTTGCATTTAGGTTTCATATCAAGGTTTTGCATCAAAACATCAATCACGTTCTGCATCAGTCAATCAATCAATCAACATCAAATTAATGATCAGGACATCAAGTTTTCTTTGAATTAATGCGCTTCACACATCAATTCAAAGAGGGGCATTTGTAGACACCTAAAATTGACCAGGTGTCCCTTAATCATCCAAATCTGCAAATCTCAACCAATTTCCCTAAATCTCATCAAAATACATCAAAATGGATCAAAATCATTTAAATGGACATTTATCAAGGAATTGGACAAAATAAATTAAAATCAAAGGATTAAATAATCATGAAATCAAATAATCAAATTTAAGCCTAAAAGGGATCAATCAAATTATATAATTGATTTTAATCAATTAATTATATAGTTTTAAAATCAAAAATCAAATCCAACCCATTCACCCGTACATGGCTAAATTAATTAAATGATTGAATTTAATAAATCCTTATTTCTTTCAACTCAAATTGATCAACCAATGAGAGTTGAGGATCTTGTTTTCTTGTCCCACCCTTTGAGGACAACCATTTAAATGGTTCCCCCATTCAAAACCGTTTGAGGGATCAAACTCAACCAAGCATTAACACATGGTTAATTCACTCTACCCCCTACCCTTGGGAAATTGCTATAAATACAAGCCATTTTCTATGTATTTGATATCTTAAAAATTCAAGAGCAAAGCATCCTTATTATAGACAATTTGTTAGTAATTGAGTATTTTCCATAGCATTTTGATCAATTAGGAAGCAAATTGTTGATTTGAGGAGCATATCATGAGCATTTTGAATTAGAAGCATACATCATTTGAGAGAATTGAGCTAGATTAGAGAATATTTGTTATCATTTTCTCATTCTAGGATTGTCCTTGAGAGAGATTAAGGCTGAGAGCTCTCTTAACAAAGCTTAGATAGGGAACCATGAGATGTCATGGATTTAATTCCAATTCTTAGATTAAATTGTATTTTCTTTCCATAGAATTGTTGTTATTGATCTTAATTTCATGAAGGCGTAATCTCACACACACATATCTCTTACCATATTTCCTTGGGGTTACCATTGGTGAGGCTTTCTTATCTTGAATATCCTTCTTGGTTCCAGAGGATTCTCCAACTTTAAAACTTGTGTAGCCAAGAGTATGCTTCTCTCCATCCTTCCTCTGATTCTTGATTTTTTTCATCAAGTTTTGCAGAACTCTCATTGAATTTCTTGAGTAAATCCTTAGCAACCTTCAACTCACCTTTCAGTTTCTACTTTTCTTTCCTTGTATTTTCATTATGTCTTAGGGGTTCTTGATATTCTTCATTTGTCTCATGTATATGTTCATGCAATGTACCAACCTCTTTTCCATATTTGAAAAAAATCATCCACCTTAGATTTTAGGGTTTCTTCAACAATTGTCCTTGCTTTGTTTGTAGTCTTTCTTACTTCTATTTATTCACCCATTCTAATTGAAAAGGATTCTAAATCTCTCTTTATATTCTTATTGTCTCCATGAAATTTCTTATTCTCTTGAGTCAAAGAATCTAGGGAAACCTCAGATTCCACAGACCCACTTTCTTCAGATATATGATCAATGAGATCTTGTCTCTTAGATAACTGTTGAACAAGCTCACACCTCTTAGCTCTTGATTTCTTGATTTTCTCCTTCACTTGGTCATTGAACTCTTCTGCATCTTGAAGATGCTTTTCAAGTTGACTTTTATATCTCAAACTCTCCACATATTCCTTAAGGATCCTTCCCAAGTTTCTAGGATTCTTCAAGAGAATTTGGCTTTGATACCAATTGTTAATGTTATAAGGCACTAAGAGAGGGGGAAGTGAATCAATGTAACCATAGATATACAAAATATTTTCATCAACTTCCAAAGTAAACAACATGTAAAGCTAAATGCGATATAAAAGCATACCAAAATGTGCATCCATGAAAGAAACACAATGGCACCAATATTTTTGTTGGTTTACCCTACTAAAGGTGTTTTACGAAGAGGGGGGTGAATCAAAAAATATAGAACCTTAATAATTAAAATATAAACCTCTGATATGACTTGGTGATTCAAATAACAGCAGAAAATGAGACTTGTAAGCTCTTCACAAACTTGATAAAAATCATATAACATAAGAAAATAACATTCACAATTATCAAGCATCACATAAAGCATCAAATTTAACGAGGAAACCCAATTTGGGAAAAACCTTTGTAGGAATTATCACCCACAAAAAGAAATACTCTTCTAAAGTATGCTTGGTTAAGAGCCAATCTAGTTAAAGATTACAATGTACATTTGTTATATATGACCCTGTTAGGGGATTTAACTTAGATCTCTTAAGATCTTTAACCTATTAGGAGTGGCCTCGTTAGAGGGCTTAAATATTCATCCTAGAAAGTTACGTTTCTCAAGGATTTACAAAAGGACTTGTTAGGTCCACTTGCTTAAGAGATTTTCTATTACGAATGTTAGTAACAAATAGTGTACTAATGTGACCTGTGATTTTGCAACTATACTTTGCTTGATCAGATCCTTTGTTCAGTCTTTGAAACTTATGGCCACCAACAACTCATCAGTCTCTCCTCTGTACTCGTTATCCAACTCTCTCACTACTCTGCTCAGTAGCTCTTTAACTATTCACTTTGCCATCAACTTTGCATAAACATACAGACTTATCAATATATAGGCCTTTCTTTTTCCTCTTAATCCTATTGATTAGGTTTTACCTAAGTAGCGCTTAGTTGTTAGATCATCTCAAATGAACTGATATAATGTATTTTCAACTTGGTTAGTTGGTTAACCTTTCCTCGTGACTTGGAATTTTTTCTTGGAACTCACAAATTTGTTTTGACACTTAATATACATCACTAATTTTGAACTTATATTTTCATGACTATAGATATTGTAACAAGCTTCACCTTCATCCTTAGTTGTTAGAAATAACTGAGAGGTGGGGTGAATCAGTGGTCTCAAAAATGAATCCTTAAATCAACCCTTTAAACTTATAACCACAAATTATATCTCAAGTTATCTTCTATCCTACAAGATGAATGCCATGAAATACTTATATCAATTTACTACTTGTCAAATTTCTTGTTAAACCTTCTTCTATTTGGTTACCGATAAGCAGTAATCTATTTACCAAAACACAATAAATATGCAGAGCATACCGATCAATCTAGAATTAACTATGTAAGATACAAAATAGTAATTAAATGAATCATACACACATAACACATGGATTTTTAACGTGAAACCCTGTTAAGGGAAAAACCACTGGGACCAGTACCCCAAATTTTCACTCTTCTGAAGTGATCCCTGTTAAGAGCCAACCCTGTTAAAGGTTAAAAACACACTATTATGTGTGACCTTATTAGAGGATTTGGAAATAGTTTGTCAACTAGTATATGACATCTAATGCTACCATCCTTGATCAAACTTTCTTGGCCTCTCAATAGGTATCGGGCATATCCAATGCTACTTTTGTGATCAAAATTTTTGATACTCCTTGGGATGTATCTCAATTGAAAAAGACTTTTAATTCCTACTCAGTTAAGAGGCTTATATGCTTCAATGGTTTGATGGAAACACTAATGAACTGTTCATACATACAACTCAATTGCATATTTTTAGATCTATTGTAGGTCCAATGCTTTTCTGATCAATATAATCAAATATATACCTTTGCTCCACACTTGTTCTACTCTGTTATGCTTGTCTCATTGTTTGTCGGTGTCTACAAAATCTAGCTCTTCCTTTAGCTTGTTGATCAGGACTGAAATGAAGACTTTCTTCTCCTTCAGATTTTCTTTAGCATCTTTCCTCTTCTCTTGTTCACCTAACACACACATAATTCGTAATGAATTGAGTTTGTCTCTTATAGACATAATTTCCTCTTTTCTTGGCTTTCTTGATCTTGGCGTGTTCAACAATATTTACCAATAGATTTAAATAAAATATCCAGTATTATCTCATAGAGATCTTCTTGTCAACTCGACAAAGAACCTTTAAATCAATTACTTTTCATCGGCTTTATCTGGATGATTAAAAAAATGATAAGTATCTATTAACTCTATATTTAGCTTCTTGATAGCTAAGCATTGTTGTAATTTTCTAAACTCTCTATTCTGTCGGTCAACACTTCAGTTAGTCATTGGTGATAACTGACTATTCCATCGGTGTGACTTCAGTTGTCATCAGGATCTCTGTCCTTGTCTTTTCCATCAGGCAAAACTGAAACTCTACTCGTTGGTAATGTTGTGCATTTCCTCATCAGGCAACATTGTGACTTTTTTCTTTTACTCTAACCGTTGGGTGCACTCCGTCAGTGTATGTAGTCACTTGGTGAATACTTGACATATATGCATTACTGATAGCATAGTCTTTGATTCATCAATTCTTTGAAGTCTTTCGTTGTATTACAATGACCATACAAATTATATCAAGTTGACATCAATGATAATATAATACATTAACTAATTTAATTCCTTGCATGATCATCAACTTAACATCTTCAAACATTCAATCAAGTACATGTCATCAAGCATCTTCTTGATCTTTATGCCTATGCATTATATTTGTTATGCTCCTTGAATCCAATATTTGTTCATGCGTTGTTTCATACTTGGTGACTTTAGTGAATATCTTCACCCGTTGTTTGAATTTTTTTGGTCACCTACCTTTCTCAGTAACTGACCTTTCTCGGTTGTCAACTTCGCATGGTGACTGTCTTTGCTTTTTCGACTGACTAACACTTCATTGCTTAGTAACTAGGTTATTCCTTTTACTGACTTGACCTTTCTTCTTTACCAACTTAACAAAATCAAATGTTAAGTAAAAACAATTATACCAATAGTTCCTTATCATTGTCTGATCTTTATTATCTTCCCAATTAAGTTCCTCTTTGATTTATATGGAAAATTAATATAAACTAGAAATCAATTTCTCGACATCAACAACAAACTAACAACTAATCTATCCATTCTACTTGCTTGTATTATTCTAAACTCAGTCGTCATCACCATTACCATCAGTTGGTTAGAAATCTCCCTCTTTAGTGTTGATGGAAACACTCTCAATTGATGATGTATAATATGATCTCTCTATACTATCTCTACTCCCTCTTAGTTTGTTCTTCCTCTTTTCCTTCTATCCCATTCTCCCTCTTACATGTAGTCTCGTCACTTACTTCTCCCTTGTACTTACTTCTCCCCCATGGAGTGATCAATTACTTACTTCTCCCTCTTTGACAACAATGCAAAAGATCCATATCTTGAGATCTTTTTTAGGTAGTGAATCATACCTTGCATATACTAATTTCTCTTTACATACATAATTCCTTTCACAACTTTAGGCATAACGTAAAATGTGATCACTCGGCATCAACTCATAATTCAAATGTTCTAGTGTGTCCTAGAATTAATGCAACATGCCTCTTGCATTTAATGAATGTTGTATAGGGGTAGGACCCCTAATTTACCTCTAAGATACTCAAAATCATCCTTCCATAGTGGCTTGGTGAATATTTCAGCAAGTTATTCTTTTGAATTCACATATTCCAACATTACAATCTTGTCTTGTACTTTCACTCTCAAGTAGTGATACTTTATAGATATGTGCTTGGTATTTAAGTGCATTACCAAATTCTTTGATATGTTTATAGAACTTGTATTGTTACAATAGATAGTAACTAGATCAAGAATCTCTTTGTGTATAGCTTCTAGTAGTTATTATATCCACACAATATTTGCACATTTCATAGTTGCAGCAACATACTCATCCTTGATAGTAGACTATGATATACAACTTTGTTTCTTGCTTAGACATGTAACTAGTGATAAAAAGAAAGCTCCTCCTCTTGTACTCCTTCTATCATTAATTTTTCTATCCCAATCAGTATCAGTATAGACTTTCAAGTCAAATTCTCCTCAATCTTAAAATTTTATAAATTGCAGACATATGTGTTTCCTTCAAATCGGAAGAAAACCTTGAAACAATTCCTACCCCATGAGAAATACCGGGTATGTTGTGCACTACATATTACTATGTACCAATCATTAATCAGTAGAGTGTCTCATTGATATCTTGTGACTCATCTTTACATAACTTGCAGCTAGTGACCAGCAGTGTTCCAACTGGTTTTGAGTCATCCATGCCAAAGGTCTTTAGAATCTCCTTAATATATTTTGATTGTGTAATATAGATCCCATCCTTACCTGTTGAATTTGAATTCCAAGAAAGAACTTAATCTCTCCAATCGTAGACATTTCAAAATCCTTTCTCATCTCCTTAGAAAAATATCTACACAATGTGTAATTGCCTCCAAAGATAATGTCATTAACAAATATCTTAGCACTTAAAAATATGTTACTACTATCAAATTTTAGATACACATTGTTGTTTTCACTAGTTCTTTGAAATTATATTTTTATTAGATATGAATGAAATCTTTCACACCATGCTTGGGGTTCTTGTTTCAAGCCATATTGTGCTTTGTGCAATTTTCATACCATGTATCAGTTAGTATTCTCAGCAAATCCTTCAGCTCATTCAATATACACTTCCTCTTCAAGAATACCATTGAGAAATGCAGACTTAACATCCATTTGATAAAATTTGAATCCCTTATAAGTCTCATATGCTATTATAATTCTTACTCCTAATCTAGCTACAGGTGCAAAATTTTCACCATAGTCAATTCCTTCTTCTTGTGCATACCCCTTGCAAACTAATCTTGCTTTATTTATGATAACATTACCATGATCATTCAAATTATTTCTTATAATCCACTTAGTACCAATTACATTCTTATCTTTTGGTCTTGGTACCAAAGTCCATGTACTATTCTTTTGAATTTGATCTATCTCTTCCTTCATTGCTTTCATCCAATCTTCACTTTCTAAAGCATCTTTCACATTTCTTAGTTCAAGTTCAGATATTAGGCATGTATTTTCTCTTACCTTGCTTCTTGTAGTACTCCAGCAGTGTTGTCTCCAATGATTTTACTCCGCAAGTGGTGTCTCTCTACATAATTTTCCAACACATGCTCAATATTTATTGGTATCTCTTCATTTCCATCATTCGGTGGAAGCTCTCTCTGCTCATCTTCTTCCTAGGTTTGTTCTTTCGATAGGGTGTTAGGAATCTTAGTTTGTACATAAAAAAATATTTGATAATCTTTGGGTTCCTTTTTCTTGTCTTCATCATTCTTCTATATAAATTCATCAATTCTCAAATTTTCACTTTCTACAATTTTGTTAGTATTCTTATTCAAACATTTGTAGGCTTTTCTCTTTGTAGAATATCCCAAAAATATTCCTTCATCTCCTTTAGAGTAAAATTTACCATCTCTTGCATCTTTAAAAATATAACACCTACTTCAAAATACTTTGAAGTAACTTACATTCGGTTTGTGTCCATACAAGATCTCATAAGGTGTTTTTTTAGTTCCCTTCTTCAGTTGTACTGAGTTAAGTGTATAAGAAGTAGTGTTGACTGCTTCTCTCCAGAAGGTTTGAGAAATCTCATTCTCAATCATCAGTTTTCTAGCATACTCCACAATGGATCTATTTCTCCTTTTAGCTATACCATTTTTTTGTGGTGTTCTCGATGTAGACATCTTCCTCTTTATACCATGTTCATTGTAGAAGAGTGTAAATTCATCACATGTGAACTCTCCACCTTTGTCTGATCTCAAACATTTTATTTGTCTCCCTGTTTCTTTTTCAACTCTAGCCTTGTACCACTTAAACATTTCAAATGCATCATGTTTTTCTTTTAAAAACATAACTGACATCATTTTAGAATAACCATCAACAAACAATATTAAGTATCTATCTCCATAGTAACTCTATGTTCTCATGGGACCAAAGAGGTCCGTGTGTACCAATTCCAATATACCTTTTGTAGTATAGGTTTTTCTTGTGAAGCTCGATTTAGTCATCTTACCTAATTGAAATCCCTTACACATTACATTTTCAAGTTTGTCTAGACTCGATAGACCTCTTACTCTGTTCTTCTTACTCACTTTGATTAAGTTGTCAAAATTAACATGAAATAGCCTTTTGTGCCGTAGCCATACATCATCAATATTAGAAAATAGAAAACACTTTATGGATGTGTCAAGGTAGAATAAGTTTGATGAATCATAACTGATTGAATGTTTGAAGATGCTAATTTGATGATCACCAAAATGTAGAAAGATAATGAAAGACATTAAATCAGTTAATGGATTGTATTTCCATTGATGTCAACTTGATATAATCTAATTGGTTGTATACAAAGTGTCAAAGACTTCATAAAACCAGAAATATAAAGGTTATGCTTTTAGTAATGCATAAAAGGTCAGTATTCACAAAGTGACAACAAACAACGACAGGTAGTGCACCCTGATGGATAGAGAACCCTGAGAGGAAAGTCATAGTGATGACCAAGAAAGAAAACTGACAAGCATTCATGATGAGAAGAATCACAAGCATTACTGATGAGAAAAATTTCACAGTGATACCCAATGGACAGACAACCATGACGGATATACCTAAAGAAAACTGAAGTGTTGAGCGAAGCTAAGAAGAATTAAACCACCGAAAGCAACTAAAGTTCAAAAATGAAAAAAACTTAGCTAGAAAGAACTAAAGAAGGAGTTAACTGGTTGTTAATATTGTTTTCATCGACAAGTTAAAGCCAAAGATAAATGAAAGATTTAAAGTTGTTTTATTCCTGTTGTCAAGGATAAATCTATGGGATAAAAATTAGGTAAAGCTTTCAAGAAAGATTGGATAGAATTGCGGATCATGCCAAGAACAATAAATTCAAGAAATTTGAAATGGTGATATCATGTCTATAAAGAGACAATCTAATTCATTATGAATTATGGGAGTGAATAGAGAAGAGGATGTTGAAGACAAACTGATGAAGAACAACTTCATATAGTCCTGATCAATCAAGCTGAAGAATAGAGCTATATTTCTATGGACACCAAGCAAAAAAGAACCACAACATCATCAAGAATAAAGAAGTGGAGAAAAGTTATTGAAAAGATACATTGATCAAAAAGGTATTATGAGCTTACAATAGATCTGAAAATATACAAGTCTATATTTGTATATGTGAACAAATCATTTACAGTTTCAATTTAACCATTGGATCATAAAGTCTCTTAACCGGGCAGGACTTAACAATCCTTTCTATATTGAAATACATCCCAAGGAGTATCAAAAATTTTGATCATGAATATAGCATGAGATGCCAGATACTAATTGACAAACTACACTGGGTTTGGTCATAAAAGGTAGCATAGAGATGCCAGATATCAAGTGACAAACTATTCTATTTAAATCCTCTAACAAGGTCACACCTAACATTGTGTTTGTAACCTTTACTAGGGTTGGCTCTTCACCAAAATCACTTCAGAAGAGTGAAAATTTTGGGTTACCGATCCCAATTGGTTTTTCCCTTAACAGGGTTTCGACGTTAAAAATCCATTTGTCAATGTGTTTATGAGTCATTACTTTCATGTTTTGCATTACACATAACTAAATCTGGATTGATCAGTATACACTAAGTAATTTACTATATTTTGTTAAATGAAAGACTACTAATTAGAAAATAGTAAGAATAAGGTTTAACAGTGAACTCTGAGCAGTAGTTATTTGTTAATATTATTTGAAGGCATTCATCTTGTAGGAATGAAGATAACTAGAGGCTTCATATTGTGGTACTAAGCTTTTGGGTTGATTTATTGGAATATTTTTGAGGCTACTGATTCACCCCCCCTCCCCTTATTTATTCTAACAATTGGTATCAGAGCTTGTGTTCTTAGAAAGGGAGTTTAACAGCATAAGCAAAAGATCACAAGCTAAACAAACGAGATGCACCCAGGTTGAACAAAGACAACTTTGCATCATGGAAAAGTAGAATAAGAATCCACTTATCAGGTATTGGAAATTATGTTGCTCAATACTTAGATACTAAATATGTGTTCCCTACAGGACCTCTCACGCTTAAGCAATTTACAGAAAAGAATGAGCATAATTGCATGATGATAGAGCTTGCTTCCTCACTCTCCGATGTTGAGTTTGAAGATGTCAAAACCTACACCTCTACAAAGAAAATGTGGGATAAATTGAAGTTGGTACATGGAGGAGATGCTAATGTACTAAGAGCTAAGGAAGAAATCCTAAGAGGGAGGTTTGATGACCTAAGGATGAAAGAGGGATAAAATATCACTCAGTATAGCTACAGATTAAAAGAAGTAGTCAATGCTATCCAAGCAGTTGGAGGTGTACTTGAAGAAGAGATAGTGGTAAGTAAAATCCTAAGAACCTTACTACTTGTATATGCTATTAGAGTATCTGCTATAAAATAAATGAGAGTAGTTGCAAACAATAATGTTACTCTAAATAGTCTGATTGGTAGACTGATTTCATTTGAAATGAATAACTTTGATAATAGTGTCTTACCATCTATATAGTGTGCATTGAAATATTATTTGAAAATAAGTAAGTCAAGTAATAAACACACTATGAGGAATGATAGTGAAAATGATAGTGATGACCAAGGACTTGATGACATTGAAGCATTAATGGAAAGAAGAATGAAAAGAGGCAAAGATTAGTACAAAGGTAAATTACTACCTATATGTTTTAATTGTAAAGAGGTTGGACACTTTGCTGCAAGATGTCCTAACAAAAGAAAAGATGACATAAGTAATGATAGAACATATGAAAAGAAGTTTGACCGAGGTGGTAACAAAGATTACCAAAGCAACCAACAATCTGGCAGAAGAGATACCCAAGACTACAAGGACAAAGGAAAGAAAGCTTGTTACCTGGCTGAGAACAAAGAAGATGATACTAACACCGAATCTGATGAAGACATTGAGATGGTATGTGTATCCATGAAGGATGATTTAGACAAAGAAGAAAGGTATGTACAGAGAATGCACTCATATCTAAGATTAGTAAGAATGATGTTTGGATTATAGATAGTGGCTGCACTCACAACATGACCAATGATAAAAAAAAAAGTTTTAAACTTTTGAATACTATAATGGTGGATTAGTAAGAATGGATAATGACACACCTTGTCTAGTTGAAGGTAAAGGAACTATAATGTTGAATAACCTAATCAAATGTGAAAATTCTTACTGGGTAAAAGGACTTACTTATAATCTATTGAGTGTTTCATAGTTGAATAACACAGGTCACCAAGTAGCATTTGAAAATAAGAAGGCAAAGATCTTTAATGAATCAGGAAGGTTGATCAAAACTGGTGAACTGAAAAAAGGTAACCTTTTCTATCTTGATGACATTAATACCACTTGTTTAATGACTAGAAACAAAGACATATGGTTGTGGAATAAAAGAATATGCCATGTGAATTTTGACAACATGATAAATATAAGCAATAAAAGGAAAGTAAGAGTCTTATCGAGCATGTGAAAGCCCGAACATATCATATGCAAGAATTGTCAAAAAGGTAAAATGACAAAGTCTAGTTTCAAGAGTAAGTCCCATACATCTAATGCAATTCTAGAATTAGTCCATACTAATTCATGTGGACCCATGAGGACAAAGAGTTACTATGTTGATAGGTATTTCATTCTCTTTGTAGATGATTATTCAAGAATGATGATAGTTATGTTCTTAAAAGATAAATCAGAAGTATTCAAGATGTTTAAATGGTATAAGGCTATGGTAGAAAAACAAAATGGTAAGGAATTGAAATGATTCAGATCAGATAGAGGAGGGGAATTTATTTCAGATGAATTCACTAACCTCTACAATGAGCATGGAATTAAAAGATAGGTTTCTACACATAGAACACCACAACAAAATGAGATTGCTAAAAGGAGAAATAGATCAATTGTTGAATGTGAAACAAAACTGATGATTGAGAAAAACATCACCCAAACTTTCTGGATGGAAGTTGTCAGTACTGCCATCTACACTTTGAACATAGTACAATTGAAGAAAGACACCAAGAAGATACCATATGAGATTTGGTATGGTTACAAACCCAATGTAAGTTACCTTAGAATCTTTGGTAGTCAATTTTATAGTTTGAAAGATGATAAAAATGGAAAGCTTAACTCCAAAAGTGAAGAAGGGGTCTTTCTAGGGTATTCCACCAAGAGAAAGGCTTATAAATGTCTTAAAAAGTCCTCTAACAAGATCATTGAAAGTGAAAATGTCATAATAGATGAATATGCAGACACAAATGATGAGGAAAGCAGAAAAGAACCAGAAGACTACAACAGGTTTGTTTACACAAAAGAACCTGACACTCTACCTGAGCAATAGTGTATCACTCCCAAGTAATAGAACACTGCACCTAAGCATCATGTTGCAATTACCAAAAATTAGGAAAATACTCAAGATGATGTTACGAGCGATGGAGATCAGAATGAAGGTCAAGATGATGATCAGAATGATGGACAATGAGCTGAACCAAAACTTGCCAAGTATGTCAAAAGACATCATCCATAGAACCATATCATAGGAGACAAGAAGGATGGAATGAAAATAAGAAGTAAGTCACTAAACACTAGATGTTTAATTTGTCATTTTGAGCCTAAATCTGTTAATACTACACTTGAAAATGAATAATGGGTCAATGCTATGAATGAAGAGATAGAGAATATTGGGAAGAACAAGACATGGACTGAGACCAGATGACAAGAATGTCATCGGTACCAAATGGATATTTAGAAATAAGCTGAATGAGAATGGAGAAGTCACAAGGAATAAAGAAAGATTAATATGAAAGGGGTGTGCAAAAGAAGTAGGTATTGATTATGGAGAAAAATTTGCACCCATTGCTAGACTAGAAGGAGTTATAATTCTTCTTTCTTATGCTGCATTCAAAGGATTTAAGGTATACTAGATGGATGTCAAATTTGCATTCCTAAATGGAATACTGGAAGAAGAGGTATACATTGAACAACTAGAAGGGTCTGTTGATCCAGACAAGAGAATTATGGTATGTAGACTACACAAATTCTTGTATGGATTGAAACAAGCACCTAGAGCCTGGTATGAAAGACTTTACTCCTATCTCATAAGCATTGGATTTGTAAGAACAAGTGAAAATGGAAATCTATAATTAAAAGAAGATACTAATGATAACATTTTGATTGCTGAAATATTTGTTGATGATATCATATTTGGGGGTAACGATATGTCATGTAAATTATTTTCTAATGAAATGAGAAAAGAGTTTGAAATGTCTATGTTTGGGCAGATCAAATTCTTTCTTGGTTTACAAATTCTTCAACAAGATGCAGGCATATGTATCACTCAGTAAAAATACATCAAGGAAGTGTTGAAGATATTCAAGATGGAAGATTCCAAGATAGTTGGAACACCTATGACAACCGGATGTAGGCTGACAAAAAAAGACAAATCAAATGAGGTAAATCAGACCTTGTATAGATCAATGATTGGAAAACTAATGTATGTTGTTCATACCAGACTAGATATAGCACATGTAGTTGTAATAGTTCCAAGATTCTCTACTAATCCCAAAGAATCACATATGACTATTGTCAAGAGAATTCTCAGATATCTAAAGAACACTGAGGACTATGGCTTATGGTATAACAAAAAGGGTAAATTTGAGCTTCAAGTCTATACTGATGTTGATTGGGCTGGAAACCTAGATGACAGGAAGAGAACAACTAGAGGAGCATTCTTCATGGGTGATAGACTTGCCACATGGATCAGTAAGAAGAAAAGATGCATCTTACAATCTACTGCAAAATCAAAATATGTGGTTGTTGCTGCAAACTGCTCAAATATTACATGGATCAAATAATTACTGGAAGGTATGAATACGAAGATTCTTGAACAAGTGATTATCTATTGTGATAATAACAGTGCAATAAACATATCAAAGAATCCATTCATGTGTGCTAAGACTAAGCATATAGCAATCAAGTATCATTACTTAAGAGAACAAGTGCAAGCAAAAGAAGTGATACTAGAATATGTCCAATCTAAGGAACAATTAGCTGACATATTTACCAAGCCATTGCCTAAAGATACATTTGATTACTTGAGAAAGAGACTAGGGGTCCAACCTGTTAGAGTAATCTTTAGTAATTACTCTTTAGTGCTTAAGTTAGACTTAGGAAAGTTCCTTTTCTGAGTTAGTTTCCATTTTAGGGTTTCGGTATCCTTTATAAGGATTGACCGGCTTTCATTTCATAAGGAGATTGTAATTTCATTATTGTTGTTAATAGAAAATCATTTCTTGCAACATGCTTTTTCAGTCTCTGGCCTATCG
>MU225430.1:7631634-7668320 GCA_018584345.1 Thuja plicata
CAAGATATGACTCGCAGGAAAATGGAGATGATGCCAGATATGTCAGTATGATTGAACAAGGGCTTGTGAGCATTCTACCGAAGAATGGAATTGAGTAAAGGTATCAGGTAAGGATGACACTCATACACTAGATGGAACTAAACAACACAGAATCAATAGAAAGATTTAGGAAATTTTTCAATGCTGGTGTAGCTACTTTAATATAGAAAATGAAAATCTAAATCATCACCATGTACCAGATATCGATTTATTCAGATGAGAATCCAGAAGCTGAAAGCACACAAAAAAGTTTCGTGAAGGGCGAGGGTTTATAGGATTTATTGCCCTAATCACACAAAGCAATAAAAATTTTAGTATAATGTCATTTGAAGCCAACCATCTTGGCATATGTGGGTATATTAAAGTTTTTATTACCATCAACCAAATAGAAATTGCCCTAATCACACAAAGCTGTAAAAATTTCAGTATAATGTCATTTTTGAAGCCAACCATCTTCGCATATGTGGGTATTTAAGTTTTTTATTACCATCAACCAAATAGAAATTGCCCTAATCACACAAATTTGTAACAAAGTTTGGCATTGTCACAAACAAAAAAAGGCACCTCACTTCCAGCCTATTCCTGCACAAAACAATAAAAACTCCTCAATATGAACAAATAACCCTGCTAAAAAGTGTACCAAGAAGAGCAGTCGAACAATGCAAATTTTGAAACCCTTCTTTTTCCACAATATCCCCCACTCACGTCTGTAGAGAGCCAAACCAGAAAAACAATGCAATCGAACAATGCAGAGACTTTTTACATCTGCAGAGAGCCAAAGCAAATGAAAATGGTGAAACAACCCTTCAAAAATGGTGAAAACAAAACCCTCGAAAATGGCGAAAGAAAACCCGAAAATCAAAGCAGGAAGATGACGGACCCGACCAATTATTAAATTTGGTTGTGAAATTACGAAAACCAGAATATGAAAACAAATTCCACCTCCTCACTGGGAAGATGGTGCCGCTCGTTTTTGGGCCTAAACCAGGTTTTGCCCCACATAACCCGAATTGTAAATAATGGAACCAAACAACGGATTTCGTGAGATTTGGGAAGCGTTGCCGCCAATTTTGGTCCAATTGCCGCAAAAAAACGGGGCCATATAGAATTCGTATAGGCCATTTACATATCTATGATTTTGAGAAATTCAAAATTTTAAACTAGACCTGTTTTTATGTATAATTATAGACAAATGTATCACTGTTTAAAATAATAGTAAAAATCACATATCTAATCATTTATGTTGTATCACTATTGTAATAGTTAAAATAATAGTAAAAATCACATATCTAATCATTTATGTTTCTTGATATAGCTTCTAGATCATTTATGTTTTGAGTTTATTTGTTTTAATGTATAGATTAGTGTTTAAGATAATATATTTTGTGTAAAATTTGACAAATAATATTATTGATATTAATCTATTCATTAGTTATTTTCATATTTTCATTATATTTTTATTTTTAATTCTAATTCTAATTCAAGTTTGTGAGTGTAAAATTCATACAAATCATTTACATACCTACAAATTCGAGACTTTATTGTTGTATTATGGAAGATCATCTAGATGCCTACAACATGGACTTGAATTCAAAACTTTAAACTAGAGTCATTTCCATCAATATTAATTAGTTATTAGGAGCTCACTAAAGTAGGAATCGTTCTAATATGTGTGTTAGAACGTTGTGTTTACAAATAACTCTTAACTCAAATGTAGCATCTAGGATTTGGAGAAGAAGAAGAATCCATTAATATGAGTTGTTATAACATGTGAGCATGCAAATTAGAATATACCTAATAATTAAAACCTATTAAAACATTCTATTTTAATTCAATATAAAAATTTGATAGAGCACTATGTGGACACTATTTATTTTGATACTTGTATGTCTATGGGTTATTCAAACTACCTCTCCTTGCTCAAACTAGAATCAAGAGAGGAGATTGAAGTGAAGGATTTGGTCTAATTTTTTTATTTTTTTACAAAGTGAGTAGATAGCTAATATTCAATCTCAAATTAAGAGCTTATCCCATTAAAAGTTGATTGGATGAAGATGGGTTTGGTTATATTTAGCTAATTCATGAATTTAACTGATTCACACATGGATGCAAAACGTCCATCAATGAAAACTAGAAGCATTAAATTTGACATGTTTGTGAACTTAAATGCATAAAAAAATCAATTTATTAATATTCTATAGTTTTTAATTATTTTTATTACATTAATATTCTTTATAAATATATATAAAAATAAAAATAATTCTACATTACTTTAATATATAATATAATAAAATAGTAGTATAATAATAGATTGGAAAGAATATTATTAATTATGGTGAATTGATAACGTTCCTTATAAAAAATCCACTTCTAGAATGAATTAAAAAAAATACAATAATATAATAATATCATAAGAATAATGTAAGCTTAAAACTATTTTGCTTTGGTCAAGAGTTTAGTAGAAATATAAAAATATACTATAGTGTGTCTTTCTTGGGTTTGCATATGCCTGTTGTGGGCTTCCACGTTTAGAAGTTGTTGTTCATACAAAATTTGTTTCTTTGTTTGGAGGTTTTCTAGTTATTGTGTGACAAAGGTGGGGCTACAGTCTGTTAGGTGGTGCAAGTTGGGCTACATTTTTGTTGGGTGCTCCTAGCTTTATCCTATTTCACGGGGCTTCTCCTTTGTAGGAGTGGTTTTTGGGGATAGATCGTGTCTTTGTAATTTTGGAGTTGTGTTTGGGGGAATATTTGTGGCCCATGTCTTGGAATCTTGGTTGTGAAACCTCTTTCATTATTTGGAGGTCTATTTGCATGGCCTTCTTGGATGGAGATGCTATGTGTGGCTCCTACTAGGAACTTATGTGATAGATATCAGGCTTGAGATGATACCTTGTCGATATCTAGACTTTATGTTCTGTCAACTTCTTGGGAATTATGGTTGGGGCTCCTGCCTTTTTTTTCCTTTGTGTTTGATAGAAAACTTGCATTTAACTTCTCACAGGTTGAAGCCTAGTGACATATAACTAATTGAATGTTTGGAGATGTTAAGTTGGTTACTCAAAATGCAGAAAGATAATGCAAGAAATTAAATCAGTTAATGGATTGTATTGTCATTGATGTCAACTTAATATAATCTGATCGGTTATATTCAAAGTGTCAAAGACTTCAGAGAATCAGAGAGATAAATATTATTCTTTTAGTAATACATAAAAGAACATCATTCACTATGTGACTACAAACACCAATGGTTAGTGGAACCCGACAGACAGAGAAACCTGAGAGCAAAGTCACAGTGATGCCCAAGAAAAGAAATCGACAAGCATAATCACAAGCATTACCGACAACCAGATTTATAGTATTACGCGATGAACATACAACCCTGAAGGACAGAAAACCCCGACGGTCAGACAACACCGACGGAGAAGCCCGAGGAGAACTGAAGTGTTGACTAAAGCTATCAAAGAGTTAAAACATCAAAATTAACTGAAGTTCAGAAATGAAAAAATACTTATCTGGCACAACTAAAGATATACTTAATTGGTTGTTAACGTTGTTTTCATCAACAAGTAAAAGCCAGAGATAAGTAAAATATTTAAAGCTATTTTATCCAGTTGTCAAAGAGATTTCTACAAGATAAAATAGGAGTAATGCTTTAAATCAAGATTGGCTAAGATTGTGGATCATGCCAAGAAAAAGAAAGTCAAGAACCTAGAAATGGTGATATCATGTCTATAAAGAGACAATCTAATTCATTATGAGTTAGGGGAGTGAATAGAAAAAGAGGATGCTAAAGAGAAACTGATGAAGAACAACTTCATATAGTCCTTATCAATCAAGCTGCGGAAAGAGCTAAAGAATTCTATGAACACCGAGCAACAGAGAAGCACAACATCACCAAGCATAAATAAGTGGAGGAAAGGTATTGAAAAGACATATTGATCAGAAAGGTATAATGAGCTTACAATAGATCTAAAAATATGCAAATCTAAGTTATATATGTGAACAAATCATTTACTATTTTAGTTTAACCATTGATTCAAAAATTCTCTTAACCAAGCAGTATTTAAAGATCCTTTCTATATTGAGCTACATCCCAAGGAGTATCAAAAAGGTTGATCATGAAGATAGCATGAGATGTTAGATACCATTTGACAAACTACACTGGGTTTGGTCATAGAAGGTAGCATAGAGATGCCCGATATCAAGTGATAAACTATTCTTTTTAAATCCTCTAAAAGGTCACAGCTAACAGTTTGTGTGTAACCTTTAACATGGTCGGCTCTTCACCGAGCTCACTTCAGAAGAGTGAAAATTTTGGGTTACGGTCCCAAGTGGTTTTTCCCTTAACAGGGTTTCCACATTAAAAATCCATGTGTCAATGTGTTTATGAGTCATTACTTTAGTGTTTTGCATTACACATAACTAATCTGGATTGATCGGTATACACTAAGCAATTTACTATTTTTGGTAAATGAAAGACTCTTATTCGGTAAACAATAAGAACAAGGTTTAAAAGTGAACTCTGAGCATTATTTATTTATTTTGAATATTTGAAGGCATTCATCTTGTAGGACTAAAGATAACTAGAGGCTTAATATTGTGGTACTAAGTTTTTGCGTTGGTTTATTAGAATATTTTTGAGGCCACTAGTTCACTCCCCCCCCTCTTAGTTATTTGTAATAATTGGTATCAGATCTTGTGTGCTTAGAAAGGGAGTTTAACAGCTCAAGCACAAGATCACAAGATGAACAAGCGAGATGTGCCCAAGTTGAATAAACACAAATTTGCATCATGGCAAAGCAGAACAAGACTCCACCTATGAGGTATTGGTAATGATGTTACTCAACACCTTGATACTGAATATGTGTTTCCTACAAGACCTTACACTCTTGATCAATTGAGAGAAAAGCATGAGCATAATTGTATGATGATAGAGCTTGCTTCCTCACTCTCTGATGCTGAGTTTGAAGATGTCAAAACCTGCACCTTTGCAAAGAAAATGTGGGATAAATTGAAGCTGGTACATGGAGGAGATGCTAATGTACTAAGAGCCAAGGAAGAAAGCCTAAGAGGGAGGTTTCATGACCTAAGTATGAAAGAAGGAGAAAATATCACTCAGTATAGCTACAAAATAAAAGAGGTAGCCAATGCTATTCGAGGAGTTAGAGGTGTACTTGAAGAGAAGAAAGTGGTAAGTAAAATCTTAAGAACATTACTATCTGTATATGATATTAGAGTATCTTCTATATAAGAAATGAGAGTAGTTGCAAAAAATACTGTTACTCTAGATAGTCTGATTGGTAGAATGATCTCATTTGAGATGAATAACTTTGATAATTGTGTCTTACCATCTATAGAATCTACATTCAAATCTTCTTTAAAAATAAGGAAGTCAAGTCATAGGCACACTATTAGAAATGATAGTGAAAGTGATAATGAGGATCAAGGAATTAATGAGATTGAAGCACTAAAGGAAAGAAGATTGTAGAGAGACAAAGGTAGATACAAAGGTAAATTACCACTTGTATATTTTAATTGTAAAGAGGTTGGACACTTTGCTGCAAGATGTCCTAACAAAAGAAAAAATGACAGAAGTAATGAAAGATCATTTGAAAAGAAGTTTGATAGAGGTGATAACAGAGATAACTGAAGAAATCAAAAATCTGACAAATGAGATACCCAAGACTACAAGGAAAAAGGCAAGAAAGCTTGTTACCTAGCTGAGAATAGAGCTGATGACATTGACACTGAATCTGATGAAGACATTGAGATGGTATTTGTAGCCATGAAGGATGATTCAGACAAAGAAGAAGAAAGGTATGTAGAGACTGCACTCATATCTAAGGTTAGTAAGAATGATGTCTGGATCATAGATAGTTGCTACACTCGCCACATGACCGGTGATAAACAAAAGTTTGAAACTTTTGAATACTATAATGGTGGTTCAGTAAGAATGGGTAATGACACACCTTGTCCAATTGAAGATAAAGGAACCATAATGTTGAATAACCTGATCAAATGTGAGAATGCTTTAGGACTGAATTATAATCTGTTAAGTGTTTCACAACTAAAAATATAGGTCACCAAGTAGCATTTGAAAATGAGAAGGAAAATATCTTCAATGAATCAGGAAGGTTGATCGGAACTGGTAAACAAAGAAAAGGTAACCTTTTCTATCTTGATGACATTAACACCACTTGTTTAATGGCTAGAAATGAAGACATATGGTTGTGACACAAGATATTGTGTCATGTAAATTTTGACATGATAAAGATAAGAAATAAAAGAAAAGTCAGAGGCTTACTGATCATGTAAAAGCCCGAGCATATCATGTGCAAGAATTGTCAAAAAGGTAAGATGGAAAAGTCTAGTTTCAAGAGTAAAGCCCATACATCTAATGCCATTCTAGAATTAATCCATGCTGATCTATGTGGACCCATGATGACAATGAGATACTATGGAGATAGGTATTTCATTCTCTTTGTAGATGATTATTCTAGAATGATGATAGTCATGTTCTTAAAAGATAAATCAGAAGCATTCAAGATGTTTAAATAGTATAAGGCTATGGTAGAAAAAAAAAGTGGTAAGAAATTGAAATGCTTAAGGTCAGATAGGGGAGGAGAATTTATTTCAGATGAATTCACTAACTATTGCAATGAGCATGGAATTAAAAGATAGGTTTCTGCACCAAGAACACCACAGTAAAATGAAATTGTTGAGAGGAGAAACAGATCAATTGTGACCATGGAAGAACATTGGTGATTGAGAAAAGCATCACTCAAACTATCTAGAGGTAAGTTGTCAGCACTACTGTCTACACATTGAACATAGTACAATTAAAGAAGGACACAAAGAAGACACCCTATGAGATTTGGTATGGTTACACACCCAATGTAAGTTACTTCAGAATATTTGGTAGTCAATGTTATATTTTGAAAGATGATAGAAATGGAAATCTTGATTCTAAAAGTGAAGAAAGTATCTTTCTAGGGTATTCCACCAAAAGCAAGGCTTAGAAATGTCTTAACAAGTCATCTAACAAAATCATTGAGAGTGCAAATGTGAAAATAGATGAATTTGTAGCAAATAACGATAAGGAAAGTAGAAAAGAGCTAGAGGACTACAACAATTTTGTTTACACCGAAAAACTTGACACTCTACCCGAGCAACAATGTATTGCTCCTGAGAAATAGAACATCACACCCGAGCATCAGACTGTAATTACTAAAAATAAGGAAAATCCTGAAGATGATGTTCCAAGCAATGGAGATCAGAATGAAGGTTAATATGATGATCAAAATGATGGACAAAGAGCTAAACCAAAACTTACCAAGTATGCCAGAAGACATCATCCATAGAATCAAATCATAGGAGACAAGAAGGCTCGAATGAGAAAAAGAAGTAAGTCACTAAACACCATAAGTTTACTTTTTGATTTTGATCCTAAATCTATTAATACTACACCTGAAAATGAAGAATGGGTAAGTGATATGAATGAATAAATAGAACATATTGAGAAGAATAGTACATGGACACTAGTACCAAGATAAGATGAAAAGAATGTCATTGGTACCAAATGAATATTCAGAAACAAGATGAATGAGAATGGAGAAGTCACAAGAAATAAACCAAGATTAGTATGCAAGGGGTATGCACAAGAAGAAGGTATTGAATATGGTGAAACCTTTGCACCCGTTGCTAGACTATAAGGATTTAGAATTCTTCTTTCTTATGTTGCATTCAAAGGATTCAAGGTATACCAGATATATGTCAAATTTGCGTTCCTAAATTGAATACTGGAAGAAGTGGTATATGTTGAACAACCATAAGGGTTTTTTGATCCAAACAAGAGAAACATGGTATGTAGACTACATAAAGCCTTGTAAGGTTTAAAATAAGCACCGAGAGCCTGGTATGAAAGACTTCACTCCTATCTCATTAGCATTGAATTTGTAAGAACAAGTGAAAATAGCAATCTGTACATAAAAGAAGATACTACTGGTAATATTCTAATTTCTAAAATTTTTGTTGATGATATGATTTTTGGGGGAAATAAAATACTATGCAAATCCTTTGCTAATTAAATGAGCAAAGAGTTTGAAATGTCTATGTTTGGGGAGATAAAATTCTTTCTTGGTCTATAGATTCTTCAACAAGATACAGGCATATATATCACTCAGTCCAAATACATCAAGGAAGTGTTGAAGAAATTCAAGATGGGAGATTCCAAAACAATTGGAACACCCATGGTTACCAAATGTAAGTTGACAAAATAAGACAAATCAAATGAGGTAAATCAGACCTTGTATAGATCAATGATTGGAAAACTAATGTATGTTGTTCATACCAGACCAGATATAGCACATGCAGTTGGAATATTTGAAAGATTCTCTACTAATCCCAAAGAATCACATATGACTGTTGATCACTCGTTATAAAGGCTCAGAAACTAGGCATAATCCTTTAACTCAGGGATTAGACATCCAACTAAGCACTTCATCCTCTTTATAAGAAACTCATTTAATATGTCAAACCCAGGCATGTGTTACTTGAAACGGGCCAGCAAAATATATGCACTAAGCACTTTCTCAACCAATCATTCTATAGTCACTGCAGGAAACAAATGTTGTAAAGAAACTAGTCTATGGTTGCAGGAAGTAAATGATTTTGAAGGGAAACTATACTATTGCAGCCTGAAATGAATACTCAAAGGAAAGCTAAACTATTTCTGTGAAAGTAAATACTTGAAAGTAAATGATGGAAGTGAACGCAGCTAGCAGAATGGAAGAGTGCGCAAAATAACTACAATGTCTTAGTTACTCTACTGCTTGGCTGCAAGAAGCGATAGTTGTCCTGTGGCTTTGGCTGCAAGAGTTATTCAGCATGGGGATTGAAATGATAGAAATGCAGGAAAGCAGACTATTTGTACTCTCAAATTTGGCACAAATTTTGAGTGACCATTAGAAATTTTCTATAAGGCAAGGTGAGTACCCCTAAAAAATTTTGTGAGAAGGCTTAGTTTGAATTCTTATAGAGGGAACCCTGATGATTTTCATGTTATACCATTTGGAAAGTGGGTTAAACACCTTTCATTTGACTTATGCAGTAGGTTCAAACTCCTAAATTTCAAATCTGACATGTCTAGGGAGTAGTCATTTTGAGGTATTCACTTAAATCTGCATTTTCGGCTAAGTGTCACTTTGTTGTAACAAGCCTACTTTCCATCTGAATATCTTACATCCTCTTAGGTTTCATGGGTCATTTCTTTGGGAATGTTTTACATGTATGATAGAGATCTTATGTTTTAAATCGTGAGTCATTTTGAATCCATTTGATAAGTTTTCAGTTTCCCCAAAGTTGGTCTTGCATAACTATCTTGTTTCTCTGTTATGCCCAGATTACTGAATAGCCTACTTTGAGGTCTTTCAAGATGTATCCAATTGAATGCCTTGCATAATTGAGTTTTCCCCTATGTTACAAACATGATAATGCACCTATCTAAAGAATCTTGGCCCTTCGAAAATCCATTTATTCACTTTCCCAACTTGATTCCAAATCTAATTTATGCATATTTGTTGAGTGCAAAATAAGAAAAATTGTAAGATGCTAACTTTGCAAACTTGTATCGGTTGATCAGTTCACATTTTGTGCAAGTTAGTTTAAGATTCATTTTCCATGTATGAAGGTGAATCAAGCTCTAGAGGTTCAGATTCTTAAGGTTCATCTTGATGACTTTCTGATTTTAGTTTCAAAGGCAGTTTGTGTAGTTTGACAGTGCAAAGCAGAATTGGAGTAAACATAATGGTCATTTTCTGAGAGTTGTTTTCAAGAACCAATTGTGGAATCATTCTCATAGCATGTAAGTTTACTACTTGATACGATGGTGAAGTCTCAGAGGATATCTTTCTAATCTTTCAATGACTAATCCTGATAAAGTTTATGTTGTTTCAACATATTGCATTTGCACAGTTTTCCGAATTGCTAAGTTTGAACAGTTACATCTTGTACCTGAGGATAAATCCAGTGAAGCCCTTTTGCATGAGTATTCAATGTGGATAAATGAGTCATTCTAATAATAGAAAAATCTTCAAGATTTGATATGATGTCTTTTTAAATTGAAACTTGGACAAGGTTTGCATAAGTTTGAATATGTCTAATTGTAGAATAATTGAAGTAGCCAGTTTTGAATATTATTATCTTGAACCCCTAATGCTTTCAAGTGAATCCAGTTGGTGACCATGCTTAGATTTTGGAAATGAGAAAGGTTTTCAGACTGCATGATGCTGGGAGACTTTTTGATCAGTTTTGAAATTTGACTTCAGAGGCCATTTGTTGTTTGTCAGACCAGTTTGCAGAGCTATACATGTTGGTTTTAAGAGGTCTCTAGTTCAGTGTTTTTTTTGGTCCAGATTTCATGATCAATCAAGTTTGTTTTATCAAAAGGAAAGTGACTTTCAAGAAGTGGGATTCATTGAACCAACATTTTAGGAACCTGTCATTTATTTGTGAGATTTAGTATTAAGTTTATGTGGTTTTAAAAGCATATTATTATTTAAGAGTATTCTATGTTTTAAATAGTGATACTTCTTGATTTATACCATTGCAATTAACTATGAGAAAAATGTGGAAGCACATACAAGTCTTGTAAACTACTGAGAAAATGCCAATTAAGGAAAGCTACCAAATCAACAGAGGATGAAGGCTCTCCACACTTGATTAACAGAGGATACTTTACAGATTTTTGAAACTAATGTAAGTGGCAATTGGCAAAGAGCCAGCATATGCAATTTTAAGAGGACTTCTACAACATTTTGAGCCAATGCAAAATTTGTAAGTATAAGTGCAATAAGGAGACTCAACAATAGCCAGCAATGGAGGGAGAAAATGAAGTTTAATCAAAATATTAAAATACCATACACAGATGCATGCGCTAATCTTGGTGGAGGGTCTGTCAAGTTTTTAAAACTTTAATTTACAAATACACAAACAGGGGAGGCTGTGCAACATTTTGGGGGTTTAGAATTTTTTAAACATATAAAAGGAAAAATTCATTCCATGGGAGTGCCAAGCAGCACTTGATTGAGGAATTTTAAGTTTTAAACTAGAAAAATACATATAGAAAACCACAACATGCTGGAGATGTTTTAAAGTTTGAAAAATGCAAGAGTATAAACAGTCACAGTTTTGGTTGTATGTCCAAAAAAATGAACTGGGTCAGGCTGAGTTTTTGATATGATTGAGAGGACCATGCCTGAAATCTACAGTAAAAATTTTAGAACAATCTGGGTTGAAACACAAAAGTTATATCTCTCTGAGTATTGACAAAAATAACAAAACTTCAAAATTTAGACAGAGCATTAGCCCACATTGACTGGGTTCTAGTTTTTTATAAAGTTTATATAATCTAGTGCATGATCAATGAAATAAGTAAGAGACCAAGAGGCCTTGGCATGCCTCTTGGCTAGATAGTTAAGTGCGTGGTGGGCCCCATTATTTTGGAGTAAAAATGCATAAGCCTTTAAAAACATTCAAAATCTTAGTCCCACATTGCCCCCACAATGGAAAACTGAAATGTTTATAAGAAAGAAGGAAAACATAAGTAAATGTGAAGAAGAGTAGGAGGCTCTCTTCACGCACATATGTAGGTGACCTTTTCATTGGGATGCGTGCCTAGAAGAAAGTTGGCAGTGCATTGAGAAGCATGACCGAGTGACCAGGAAGAAGTTTTGCCGACAGGTGGCGCCGATGGTGACGAGGTAGATAGGACACTTGGCATCTAGTCATGAAGCCACTTGAAGATAACCACCAAAGGAGATAACCACCATGACCAGGAGATAACCACCAGTCATGTAGTCATGAGACGAATGCAGTTAAGTGATAGACTATGCGAGATTGTGTCACTATGTAGTCACGTGGTCGTGGAAGAAAGTTGTGATTAGGAGAAAACCGTGGAGACTAGGTGACTAACCACAGTCGCATAGTCGCTAGACAGATTCAAGGTAGTCACCAGATCTCCAGATTTGACCATGGTTAGCAGTATTCATTAGAGATTTGGAGACTACATTGTGCAAGGTTAACTAGAGTTAAGATGCAGTTAAGTGAGATCTAGAGACTTAGAGACTAACTTAGTCTCCAAGTCTCCCAACAAACCCATGGTTAGAAAATTCATTTAGAGACCTAGAGACTAAGTTAGTCTCCAATTCTCTAGATAGACTCAAGGTTAAGGAAAATTTATAGAGATCTAGAGACTGCTTGGTCATCAAGTCTCCAGATGAGCGGGGGTTAAAGGTGAGTTAAATAGACTAGTATAAAGTATCGAATTAGTGCATGCCAAGTGTAAAAATCTAGTGGCTTCTGGGCTTAAAAGGCATAAAATGAAAATTTTCAAATTGATTAATGGTTCATATGTATAGTTTGAAGCAATATTTTATTTTGCAAAGTATTTGAAATATACATTCTGGGAAGAGTTTTGCAACATAGAGGAAATCAGTGTTTTGCATAATGAAATCAAATTTGGACAGAATGAAGATTAGATTATGAATATCAGATTTGCATAAAAGGAAGAGACAAAATGCATATATTTTATTATGAAAATCAGATTTTTATAAGCTTTCCCAGAGGTTTTTGAACCAAAATAAAATCAAATTTTCTCAAAAGGTTTTTCAGATTTGAAAGGCTTCTCAGTGGCAGAATGAAAGAGTTATAAAGAGGATAAGAATGAGATTTTAAAAACACAGATGGATTTAGACATTAACGAAATATATCAGATATTTTGAAGACTTGGAATGCAAGTAAAATAAAATTTTGAAGTCACAAAGAAGGATGAGATTTTTGGAAGGAAGGAATAAGTGCATATTAGATTTGAGAGAAGGACAGGTGTGAATTAGACTTAGATTTTAGGGTTTCCTTCTCTTCTATTTAATCTCTTGTTTCCTCTGTTTTAGGGGTTCCTGGTTGCTGTGCTATTTTGGGATTTTCCCTTCAGAAGTTTAGAGAAGGTTCCAAGCATTGGTGTCTTCTGTAATATTTTTCTCTCTTCCATGCATAGACAGTATTCTGTTTCCTTTTCATCTCAGACAAGAACATCATTGTAAAAGGCAATTTTTGCTTGTTTATGAATGAAAATTTGGTATTGTTGTTCTGATATCAAGTTGTCTCCATTTTTTCCTCAATCATATAAACTAGGGCATCCAGGGTGTTTTAGTTTTGTCTATTGTTTGATCAGCAATAGAGTAATTCAGAGGATAACTATGATTTAAGATTTGTTTTCAGATTTGTATGAGTTGGAACATCAAGGGTGTTGCCAATCTTTTCTTTCCAGTGGATGCTGGTTATGTACTCTCTATTTCCAAGGTCTCTTTCAAGGAGAGAGTTAAATTCTTTGAGTAGGAAGTTGCATATCTGAACACACAGGTGGATCAATAAGTAGAACTTGATTGATACGGTTTTTTTTTATGTAAGGCATCAAAAATACATCAGACAAAGTTGTTTTCCCTTCATTCATGATCTCTTTGCAAGTGTATGTTTGACTCCATTTCCCAAAGGATAAGGCACTAGTCTATGCAAGATTTGAGATGTTACAGAGATCCATATATCAAACACATAATTGAAAATCCATTTCCATTTCATACTATTAGGAGTTAGGTTTTCTCTGGTTTTCAGACTTACTCTCTGTGAGTGAATGTTGCATGTAAATTTGATAAAGTATTGAGGTATTTGTTACCTAAGAGTCTAAAAAACCATTCCATAATTATATATCTGCAATCTTGTATTTGTCAGAAAGGAGTCATATATGTGCAGATAAGGCAATACCCACCTAAGTGATGTGGAGCTCAAAGAAGAAGGAGGATCTCATCCAATCCTCATAAATTAGGATTTGTCTTGCTAGAATCAGTGATTGGGAGTTATAGAGTGTATCAAGTTATTAATTTGTATTTTAATTCAACAAGAAAAATCCCTAACAAATTGGTGACTCTACTTAGGAGCCATTGAATTCATAGAGTCATATTCTACAAAGAAACATATTCCTCAAACTTTTGTAAAAGAGTCAATTCTATTCTGTTTGGAACTGAAAAGTGTCTGAAAGTCTGAAGTTATTGAGGAAATATTCATATAATCTCACATGTGGTGAGTGGCGACTCTGATTTCTCTGATTTGCACCAGTGTGCAAGTTTGAAAAAGACTACTAAGAAGGTGGACTTGCAGTGATAGAGGCAACATATATTTGGGCTTGTATAACTGAGAATACAGTCAAGAGAAGAATCATTAAGAGACTCTATATTGGAGATGTATATAAGTTGTTGATTTAAAGAAGATCAAAGTTGAGGTAAAAGAGATCTCAGCTATCCAAATCTTTTCCTCTGCAAAGAGGTGGTTGTTCTACCAAGTTTTGAAAGTGATTTGGAGCCGACTTCAAATCAAATAATTTGCAATAGCTTCATTCATACTCCAGGTATTTTTATTTTCATTGGATAAAGTCTTTTGTTCCATGAAAATCAATTATGCATATGTTTCCCTATTAAGTGTTCAACACTAAGTTAAGAGGGAAGAAAGAGGTAGTTTGTAGTTATCCTCTCTGTTAAGATATCACACCTATATTGGGTTAGGTTGTGTAATGCTATAAAATTTGAGGGTATCCTTGGATACCCAAATCCTATTTCGATAGGAGTTAGGGATTGTTTGCCTAAATTCACTGGCCAGGGTGAGTAATCAGCTAAGGAGCATATAAGAAACTTTTGTGATTTGATAGATGATCATGATATCACACATGAGGATGTATTAATGAACCTATTTGCAATATCTCTAGTTGATGATGCTAGAGATCAGTTTAAATAATTACCTCATGGTTCAATAGGGTATATGGATGAACTAGAAGAGTGTTTTGTTGAGTAATATGGAAACACAGAGGACAGTAGTGTTTCTTTTGCTAAATCCAATTTTGAAGAACCTATGTCAGTTTCAGATGATGATAAAAAGGATCTTGAGGAAGAACTTATCAAAACAAAATTGGCTATCATAAAACAAAGGAAGAAAGAAAGGGCCAATAAGCAAGCTCAAATCAAGATTGATGAATTAAGATGGAAAATACTGAACCAAACAACAATAAATGATGTTGAGTCTAGTGATATTGAATCTAGTTTAAATAATGATACTGAGTCTACTTATGCTAAAAGTAATGCTGGTTATGATTCTGAAAATGAAGTTTATGAGTAGAAAGATGATGAAGAGGTAAGTTGTTGTGATATTTCTTTCAATGACAGTAACATCAATCCTGAAATTTCAAACCATGTTCTTGATATTAAAGATCTTAAATTTACGGTTTCACATGAGGTTGTACCTAGTAGTGATGATATTGAGAATGATGAAAAGCAAATAGTTATACATGAGTCTGAAATGAATGTTGTATCTTATGATCATGAAAGTAATGATCCTTCTTGATATGAAATATAAGATGTGTGTAGTCAGCAGGATTATACTAATTTGATAAATAAAGTTGCTGATTGTGATTGTGTACCAGAGGAGAATGTAAATGATGACAGTGATTCACTCCATAGTGCACAAATTTCAGAATTATTGTCTTATGAGTATCTCAAGTATTTAGAAAGGGATAACTTTGAGCTATTATACCCAATACACATTGATTTTATAAAAAATACAAGTCAGTAGATTCTGATTTTGACATGTGTATTACTAATTTTCCTTGTACTCCCATCTCACTAGGCTACAACAACATTGAATATAACCTTGCAGATAATGAGAGTATCAGTATTGGATTTGATTCAAAGAAAAAAGAGACTATAGATATGATGTTAAGTACTGATTGGGATAATTATGTTGATTATGAATCTTTTTCTGATTCTAAATCTCTCATAACCATTTTATGATGAATTTTCACTTACTCAACATATGTCGTTACCTGATGAAGTTTATATGTATCTTCCCTCAAATGAACAAGATAGTGGTTTGTATGATGTTGATAATTTACAGGAAAGTACTAGAGAGATTTCTCATATGGATTTACAATCCACTGATAAGATACATCATAATAATCTTTTTGAAAAGTAGAATTTGGATCATAAGATGGAGTTTCCAAGTTTTGATAATAATGTTGAATCTTTTTCTTATCCTCTTACAAAAGGTCCAAATTATTTGCATGAGATCCCTATTGTTTATGATAAGTATGAGGATTTATATACTAGTGTGGATTCAGATTTTCATGAACCTAGTATTAGTGATTCTTTTTTAAGCCATGATGTAGAAGAAAGAGGTAAATCTGAATGTGTATTTTCAGATTTACAAGTGATTAAGGAACCATTGATTGATAATTTTTTCTTCTATTTTAAAGATGCTAGTAGAACTTGTGATCATCAAGCTATCCCTAATTCTTTGTAGATAGAGTTTTATTTAGAAAGGTTCCACTTTAGTTTGCAAAACGCTAATGAAAAAGAACTGTGTTTTGAGGTGCAAACTAATGATCAAAATATGAATGTTTTCAGCCCTGAGAATGAGCTAGAGTGTTTCATCTTTCAACAAGTTGGTAGTAAAGAAGAGTGTAATGTTTTAATGTCATACAATTATCAGCATTCACAATGTTTCAGTGATTTTGTTTTACCAAATGAGGATGAGTTTACTAATCATTTCTTGTTTGATATGCTAAAGGAAAGTGGTATTGTTTTTTATCAGACACATGGGAGCAAGAGTTTCAATTTGCCTCAAATATATGGAGATGAAAATCAGATTTATGATAGAGGTAATGGTGCAAGGCACCAAGGCACTCCAAGACACTTCAATGGTGGCATAGGTGATAGGATGGGTATCCTAGGAGATAGGATCCATTTGGGGTCCTAAGATGTAATAAAGACCAAGTGTGAGGTCAATTGGCACTTAGGTGAATTTATAAACCAAGTGGCTCAATTGGACCAAATGGTCAAGTATGCTTCAAATTGTTGATTTTGGTTGGTTTTAGTATTTTAGGCCTAGAATTGATGGGTTAGATCCATTTATACCTTGGTTGGGTCTAGTTAGAGCCTAGGATCAAAAATTGCAAAAGTTGCAATGCAACTTTCAAAAGTTGCTTGACAACTTTTCAAAAGTTGCTCCACAACTTTGAAAAGTTGCTCAAAATATGAAAATCGGTTGAGAACACCTAATAAGGTGGTTCTAACCATTGGGATGGATTCAAAATCCATAGAGAAAGATCAAACAAGAAGTTATCTCTCAGTGTAATCTAAGGCTTGAAGTTTTGGAATGAAAAACCTTGAATTTCTAGAATTTTGAACAATACCAATGGATTGTACGATTTCATATGGTCCAGGAATGATTGTGAAGTTATTGTTTTGTTAAGTAAATTATTTTGAGGGGTGATTGATTTTTTTTTGAAGTCATTTTTAAGTACCAATAAAAATTTATCTTCATTTTGGTTTGGGTGACCCTGAACAACCCTGATTTCTAGGGACTTGGAGAAATGGGAGCCTAACTTGCAATTCCACCGATGGATCCTCATGAAATTGAGGGGAATGCAAGTTAGGAGTATGAAATTGAGGGGAAGGCAAAGTAGGACCATCAGAGAAGAGAATAGGTCCCTAAAGAGGGAGATGGAAAAGCTAAAAGGCAAGATGGGTAGAGAAACCCAAGAAGACTCCAAAGTTGAAGGAGAGGATGAGAATGATGGTGAAGAGCCTTGGAGAAATAGTCCTGGAATAGATTCTGATTAGAGAGTGTTCCTAGAAGTCCTTGAGAAGATGGCGAGAGGGGACACAAAGGTAGACATACCTACCTTTTGTGGCAAGCTTAATCCAGAGGATTGTGTGGACTGGATAGAAGCCTTAGACAATCACTTTGATTGTGAAAGAGTGACAGAGGGCTATAAGGTGAAATTGGACAAGTATAAAATGAAGGGCCATGCCCTTAGTTGGTGGAACTACCTTCAAAATGAGAGGGTAGATGAAGGAAATAACCTGATAGCAACTTGGAAGAGGATGAAGTTTGAAATTTAAAGGCAATTCATACTGGAGGACTATGAAGTCACAGTGCATAGGAAGTTGCAAAGTCTTAGAAAAAAAGACTTAGATGTGGGTGCATACACAAAGGAGTTTCATAAACTCTCTCTAAGGGCTAAGGTGATGGAAAGTGAGAATCAGAAGTTGGCAAGATACTTGAATGGACACAAGTATACTATTCAGGATGAGCTAACATTGTTCAATCCAAAATCAGTGCACTCTTGTTTTCAAATGGCACAAAAGATTGAGGATAGGAAAAGAAGGAAGGGTGACTCTCAAAACTAATCTAGAGGAGCCAATAATGGAGGTAGAGGAAGATTCAATGGGAGACAATCCTTCACTAGGTCCCAAGGGGAACCTAGCAAGAAAGAAAACCAGGAGGGTGAAGCTATCCCTAGGGGAGGATATAGAGGAAGAAGAGGTTATAGTAGAGGGATATCAAGAGGAAGAACTCCAGGAGTATTCACAGGAAGGTGTTTCAATTGCAACCAGATAGGACACCAAACTTCTAGATGCCCTGAAATAATAGGGAACAATCAGCAAGGAGGAGATAGGAGAGTGCACCTAGCCGAAGAGGATGATGTTCAAAGTGTGCAAGGAGCAAGAGGGAATGTAGATCCTGAGCAAGGGGAGTTCCTCATGTTCAATAGAACCCTGTTGAAGAATCCTCCATCCAAGGAGCCAGCGCAAAGAAAGACACTATTCAGGATGAAATGCAAGGTGAAAGGTAAAGTGTTTAAAGTCATAGTAGATTCTGGATCAATTGATAATCTATCTTCTATTTCCATGGTAGATAAACATGGATTGAAAAAGATACCTCATCCTAACCCATACAAAGTGTCATGGTTGAACAAAGAACAACAAGCTTTGGTAAATGAGCAGGTTCATGTGGAGTTCAAGATAGGAGACTATCATGATAACATCTTGTGTGATGTTAGTGAGATGGATGCATGCCATCTATTATTAGGGAGGCCTTGTAAATATGATGTGGAAGCACATCATGATGGGAAGAAAAATTTGTATGAGATCTCCAAAGGTGGAAGAAAGATCACCATGAGACCCTTACTAGAAGAGGGGAAGGAGACTCCTCAAGCCAACAACATGCTAGTGGTAGGCGAGAAAGAGTTCATGAATACAATTAAGAGGAAGGAAACTCCATGCTATGCCATTATGGTGAGATCTTAGGAGGAGAGAAAGGTGTGCAGAACAGAGAAGGAAGAACCAGGGAGGACAGTGGGACCCAAGGAAGTGTGAGAGCTATTAGAGAGATACAAGGGTGTGATTGCTGATGGAAAAATAGAGACCCTTCAAACTGTCAGAGATGTAAGTCATCATATTGACTTCATACCTAGTTCCACACTCCTAAACAAGGGAGCATACAAGCTCACACCTAGTCAGAATGAAGAGTTGGCCAGGCAGATTGAGGAACACTTGAGTAAGGGGTTCATAAGGAGGAGTATCACTCCTTGTGTAGTGCCAGCCTTGTTAGCCCTAAAGAAAGAAGGTACATGGAGATTATGTACTAACTCTAGGGATATCAATAAGATCACTACCAGGTACTGGTTCCCAATGCCAAGAATGGAGGACTTGATAGATTGCCTAGGAGGGACAAGGTATTATACCAAATTGGATTTGAAAAGTGGTTACCACCAAATCAGGGTGAGGGAAGGAGATGAGTGGAAGACATCATTCAAGACCAATGAATGGCTATTTGAGTGGATGGTGATGCCCTTTGGTCTCTCAAATGCCCCAAGCATATTCATGAGGCTCATGAATGAGGTGCTCAAACTATTTATCAACCACTTTGTAGTTGTTTACTTAGATGACATTCTCATCTATACTAAGAGAAAAGGAGAACACTTGGGTCATGTGGAACAAGTGTTACCAGATAAGTGTGTCTTCTTGCAGGAGGAGTTGATCTATTTAGGATTTTTCATCTCCAAAAGAAACCTCAAGATGGATCCACCAAAGGTGGATTCCATACTAAATTGGCCCACTCCAAGGACAACAAGTGAGGTCAAAAGATTTCATGGGCTAGCAAGATTTTATAGGAAATTTATTAGAGGTTTTAGTAATGTAAGTGCTCCAATGATAGACACCATAAATGGGGGCAGGAAATGTCATTTTGTGTGGACTCAAGAAGCTGATAGGGATTTTGAGTTTTTGAAGTGGAAGGTGGAAGAACAACCTATCCTAGTGTTACCAGATTTTGGTAAAGTCTTCACCATTGAGTGTAATGCCAGTAATAGGGCCGTTGGAGGGGTTCTAAGTCAACAAGGCAATCATGTAACCTTCTTTAGTGAGAAGCTAAATGAGGCCAAGAAAATGTACTCTACCTATGACTTGGAGATGTATACAATGGTTTAGTACTTAAGGAAGTGGAGGCACTAATTTTTGCCAAAGGAATTTGTTGTTTACACTGATAACCATGCCTTGAGTTTTTTGAATAGGAAGGAGAAACTAAATCATAGACATGTGAAGTGGATGGAGTATCTCCAATCCTACACATTCACAATTAAGCATAAGAAGGGAGTGGAAAAAAAAGTTGTGGATGCCCTTAGCAAGAGAAATTTGACAGTTCAAGAGGTTAGCTTGGAGAATATGGGATTCCATTCCATCAAAGACATGTATGAAGAATATAAAGACTTCAAGGAATCATACCAAGTTTGCAAAGATATGACAGGGAAATATCATAGTACTTTCTCTGACTATATGTTGCAGGAGGGACTACTCTTCAAGGGGAGTCAATTGTGTATCCCTAGGGTATCACTTAGAGAGAATATTGTGAAGGAGAAGCACTGTGGGGGTCTAGTAGGCCATTTTGGGTTAGACAAGACACTAGATTTGGTAAGGAGATTCTACCATTGGCCTAAAATGCCATCAGATGTCAGGAAGTTTGTGGAGGCTTGCATGGTGTGCCAAAGAGAAAAGGGCAGGTCTTCCAATGAAGGTCTTTACACTGCATTGTCCATTCCCAATAGGCCTTGGGATTTTGTCAGTTTAGACTTTGTTTTAGGACTTCCTAGGACCAGACAAGGATGTGATAGAGTGTGTGTGGTGGTGGAAAAGTTCTCTAAAATGGCTCAATTCTTTCCTTGTAAGACTAGCCATGATGCATCACATATAGAAGGGATCTTATTCAAGGAGATCATAAGACTCCAATGATTACCTCTATCTACAGTCTCAGACAAAGACCCCAAGTTTCTTGGTCACTTTTGGAGGACCTTGTGGAAGAAGCTTGGGACAGACTTAGCCTTCTCATCTGCCTACCATCCTCATTCAGATGGTCAGACAAAGGTGGTAAAAATTTCCCTTGACAACCTATTAAGATGCCTAACTAGGGAGCATGGCTCAACTTGGGATTCAGTTATTGCTCAGGCAGAGTTTTCCTATAACGATTCTATGAATAGGAGCACAGGACCAAGCCCTTTCCAGATTGTGTATGGCACACATCCAAGGGGTGTGATGGAGTTGAGATAGGTTACTTCCATGGAGAGGACCAGTGCTCAAGAAAATGAATTTGTAGAGGTCATGAGAGATATCCACAAGGAGGTGAGGAGTAGATTGGAGAAGGTGACAGAGAAATATAAGGAGGTTGCAAATAGTAGAAGGAGGGATCTCCAATTTTTAGTAGGAGATTTGGTGATGGTCCATTTGAAGAAGGAGAGACTACCAAAAGGGAAACATAGTAAACTCATGATGAGGAAGATAGGTCCTTTCAAAATTTTGCAGAAGTGTGGTCAGAATACTTACAAGGTTGATTTGCCTCCAGATATTGGGCTCTCAAACACCTTTAACATATCTGATTTGTATGTCTACAAGGCACTTGAAGTGGTGTATACCAATGAAGAAATAGTGGGCAAAGATGATCATGAGACCATCAAGGCCCTTCCTCAAACCCAAGCACTTGAGATTAGATGTTTTATAGATAAGAGGGAAGGAAAGAAGACCATGAGGAAGGTATACTTGGAATATCTCATCAAGTGGAGGAATAAACTAGTGGAGGATGCTAGTTGGCTGACTGAAGCAACAATCCAGAAGTTGGGATACAAGGTCTCCATCCTACCAACTAAAGAGACTTGAGTTTTATTGGCCTAGGGAGTATGGTGCAGGGAACCAAGGCACTCCAAGACACTTCAATGGTGGCATGGGTGATAGGATGGGTAGCCTAGGAGATATGATCCTTTTGGGGTCCTAAGATATAATAAAGACCAAGTGTGAGGTCAATTGGCACTTAGGTGAATTTATAAACCAAGTGGCTCAATTGGACCAAATGGTCAAGTATGCTTAGATTTGTTGATTTTGGATGGTTTTAGTAGTTTAGGCCTAGAATGGATGGGTTAGATCCATTTATACCTTGGTTGGGTCTAGTTAGAGCCTAGGATCAAAAATTGCAAAAGTTGCAATGGAACTTTCAAAAGTTGCTTGACAACTATTCAAAAGTTGCTCGACAACTTTGAAAAGTTGCTCAAAATATGAAAATCAGTTGATAACACCTAATTAGGTGGTTCTAACCATTGGGATGGATTCAAAATCCATTGAGAAATATCAAACAAGAAGTTAGATCTCAGTGTAGTCGAAGGCTTGAAGTTTTGGAATGAAAACCTTGAATTTTTGGAATTCTGAACAATACCAGTGGACTGTACAATTTTGTACAGTCTAGGAATAATTGTATAGTTACTATTTTATTAAGTAAATTATATTGAGGGGTGAATGATTTTGGTTTGAAGTAATTTTAAGGTACCAATAAAAAGTTATCTTCATTTTGGTTCAGGTGACCCTGAACAACCCTAATGTCTAGGGACTTGGAGAAATGGGAGCCTAACTTGCAATTCCACTGGTGGATCCTCATGAAATTGAGGGGAATGCAAGTTAGGAGTATGTTTTCAATGGTTCCAAAGGCTAGAGGTTTGGAAAGGAGGTTTGGAAAATTTTCAAGCCGGCCCTAGGTCAAGCATCTCTATGTGCTTGACTAGGAAAGTGATAGCAAAGTGGGGGCAAGCATTGTAGAAGACTCACATAACCCAATGAAGTGTTGATTTCAATGGAATAAGGTGTGAAAATGATTTCCAAGAGTTTTGGGAGTCTTGGGAGCCCATCCTAATCATTTTCCATTAGGAACCTAGCCTAACTTGATCAATTAGGCCTGTAGACTTAGTGAGGATTTGGGAGTGCTAGATCAGGATCAGCCTGAATTCTTTTAGGATCTTTAGGGCACTCAAAATGGGTGCCCAAATATGTGATTTTTTTCCTAGGTCCTTAAGGGTTTTAGGAAGTTAAAGGCATGGATCAGGTTTAGAAGGGCTACAAGGATTGTAGGCCTAAAGAGATAAATTTGTGTTGTGGGTTTTATTGGATTCAAATTGGTTTTGGATCCTGGTTGGATAGGGTCTTGTAAGTTTGTCTCCACTCTTTGAAAAAGGTGGTTTGGAGTTATAAGGGACAGTACCTTATAGTTCTCATCAATTGGGTGTACCCAGGTGTGGGTAAAGGATCTAGTTTGGATCCTAGAATCCATTGTTGTGTGGATTGGAGTGATTGTAGACCTTAGTTTGGTGGTTGGCTGCAATGCTCTACATAAGGTAAGAATTGATTTCAATTGTGGGGCTTTAGGCCTCTTGTAAATAAATTATATATTGTATACTTTCTTTCCTTTTCAGTTGTGTGGTGTGTTTGCTTTCAGTAAGAGGTTCCCCATTTTTGAGAAGAGAGAAGAGTTTTGAGAGATGTAAGTGAAAAGAGGAAAGTGAAAAGAGATAAAATCTGATTTTAATTTTTGGTGTGGTCTGCTTCTACCATGAGATTCAAAAGTTCTCTACATGCCCATATAGGGCACACATCCATATTCAGAACCACTGTTGGTAATCTCAAATTTAGCACAAATTTTGAGTGACCATTAGAAATTTTCTATAAGGTAAGGTGAGTACCCCTGAAAATTTTTGTGAGAAGGCTTAGTTTGAATTCTTATAGAGGGCACCCTGATGATTTTCATGTTATACCACTTGGGAAGTGGGTTCAACACCTTTCATTTGACATATGCAGTAGGTTCCAGCTCCTAAATTTCAAATCTGACATGTCTAGGGAGTAGTCATTTTGACATATTCACTTAAATCTGTATTTTTGCCTAAGAGTCACTTTGTTATAACAAGCCTAATTTCTATTTGAATATCTTGCATCCTCTTAGGTTTCATGGGTCACTGCTTTGGGAATTTTTTACATGTATGACAGAGAACTTATGTTTTAAATCCAAAGTCATTTTGAATCCATTTGATAAGTTTTCAGTTTCCCCAAAGTTGGTCTTTCAAAACTTTCCTGTTTCTCTGTTATGCCAAGATTGCTGAATAGCCTACTTTGAGGTCTTCCAACATGTATCTAGTTGAATGGCCTAGATAATTGAGTTTTCCCCTATGTTAAAAACATGAGAATGTACCTATCTAGAGAATCTTAGTCCTTGGCCAATCCATTTATTCACTTTCCCAACTTGATTCCAAATCAAATTTCTGCATATTTGCTGAGTGCAAAATGAAAAAAATTCTAAGATGGTAACTTTACAAAATTGTACCGGTTGAACAATTTAACTTTTGTGCAAGTTATTTGAAGATTCATGTTCCATTTGTGAAGGTGAATCAAGCTCCAAAGGTTCATATTCTGAAGGTTCATCTTGATGACTTTATGATTTTAGTTTCTAAGGTAGTTTGTGCAGTTTGACAGTGCAAAGGAGAATTGGAGTAAATAGAATGGTCATTTTCTGAGAGTTGTTTTGAAGAACTAGTTGTGGAATCATTCTCATGGCATGTAATTTTACTACATGATCTAATGGTGAAGTATCAGAGCATATCTTGCTAATGTTTCAATGACTGATCCAGATGAAGTTTATGTTGTTTCAACATATTGCATTTGCATAGTTATCTGAATTGCTAAGTTTGAACAGTTACATCTTGTACCTGAGGATATATCCGAGGAAGCCCTTTTGCATGATTATTCGATGTGGATAAAAGAGTCATTGTGCGAAGCAATAGATCTTCAAGAGTTGATATGATTTCTTTTCAAATTGCAACTTGGGCAGGGTTTGCATAAGTTTGAATACGTCTAATTGCAGAATAATTGAAGTAGTCAGTTTTGAATATTATTATCTTGAACCCCGAATGCTTTCAAGTAAATCTAGTTGCTGACCATGCTTAGATGTTGGAAATGAGAAAGGGTTTCAGACTGCATGATGGTGGGAGGCTTTTTGATCAGTTTTCAAAGCTGACTTCAGAGGCCATTTGTTGTTTGTTCGACCAGTTTGCAGAGCTATACATGTTGGTTTTAAGAGGTCTCTAGTTCAACATTTTTTTTGGTCCATATTCTGTGATCAATCAAGTTTATTTTATCAAAATGAAAGTAACTTTCAAGAAGTGGAATTCATTGAACCAACATTTCAGGAACCTGTCATTTATTTGTGAGATTTAGTATTCAGTTTATGTGGTTTTAAAAGCATATGATTATTTAAGAGTATTCTATGTTTTAAACAGTGATACTTCTAGATTTATACCACTGAAATTAACTATGAGAAAAATGTCGAAGCACAGACAAGTCTTGTAAACTACTGAGAAAATGTCAATCAAGGAAAGGTAGCACATCAACAGAGGATGAAGGCTCTCCACACTTGATTAACAAACAATACCTTAAAGATTTTTGAAACTAATGTAAGTGGCAATTGGCAAAGAGCCAGCATATGGAATTTTTAGAGGACTTCTACAACATTTTGAGCCAATGAAAAATTGGTAAATATAAGTGCAATAAGGAGAATCAATAATATCCAACAATGGAGGGAGAAAATGAAGTTTAATCAAAATAGAAAAATACCATACACAGATGCATGCGCTAATCTTGGTGGAGGGTCTGTTAAGTTTTTAAAACTTTAATTTACAAATATGGTGTTTAGAAGTTTTTAAACATTTAAAAGGCAAAATTCATTCCATGGGAGTGCCAAGAAGCACTTTATGGAGGAATTTTAAGTTTTAAACCAGAAAAATACATATAGAAAACCACAGCATGCTGGAGATGTTTTAAAGTTTGAAAAATGCAAGAGTACAACCAGTCACGGTTTTGGTTGTATCTCAAAAAATACGAATTGGGTCAGGCTGATTTTTTGATATGATTGAGAGGACAATGCTTGAAATATAAAATAAAAGTTTTAGACAAATCTGAGTTGAAACACAAAAGTTATGGCTCTCTGAGTATTGACAAAAATAACAAACCTTCAAAATCTTGACAGAGCATTTATCCCACATTGACTGGGTTCTGGTTTTTATAAAGTTTATATACTCCAACACATGATTAATGAAATAAGTAAGAGACAAAGAGGCCTTGGCATGCCTCTTGGGTAGATAGTTAAGTGCATGGTGGGCCCCATTATTTTGGAGAAAAAATGCATAAGGCTTTAAAAACATTCAAAATGTTAGTCCCACATTGCCCCCACAATGGAAAACTAAAATGTTTATAAGAAACAAGGCAAATATAAGTAAATGTGAAGAAGAGAAGGAGGCTCTCTTCACACACATGTGCAAGAAACCTTTGCATTGGGATGCATGCCCAAAATAAAGTTGGTGGTGTATTGGGAAGCATGCCGGAGTGACTAGGAATAAATTTTGCCGACAGGTGGCACCGATGGTGACAAGGCAGATAGGACACATAGCAGATACTTGTGAAGTCGCTTGAAGATAACTGCTAGAGGAGATAACCGCCACAACCAGGAGATAACCATCAGTCACGTAGTCGCGAGACAAACATAGTTAAGTGCTAGACCATGCGAGATTGGGTGACTGTGTAGTCATGTGGTCGGGGATGAAAGCTGCGGTTAGGAGAAAATCACTGAGACTGGGTGACTAACCTTAGTTGCATATTTTCCAAATAGATTCAAGGTAGTCGCCAGATCTCTAGATTTGACCATGGTTAGCATAATTCATCAAAGATTTGGAGACTACATTGTGCAAGGTTAACCAGAGTTAAGATGCAGTTAAGTGAGATCTAGAGACTTAAAGACTAACTTAATCTCCAAGTCTCCCAACAAACCCATGGTTAGAAAATTCATTCAAAGACTTAGAGACTAAATTAGTCTCCAAGTCTCCAGATGGACTCGAGGTTAAGGAAAAGTTCTAGAGATCTAGAGACTTCTTGGTCGCCAAGTCTCGAGATGAGCAGGGGTTAAAGGTGAGTTAAAAATATGAGTATAAAGTAGTGAATCAATGCATGCCAAGTGTCAAAATTTGGTGGCTTCTGGGCTTAAAAGGCATAAAATGAAAAATTTCAAATTGATTAATGTTTCAAATGGATAGTTTGAGGCAATATTTTATTTTGCAAAGTATTTGAAATATACATTCTGGGAAGAGTTTTGCAACACAGAGGAAATCAATTTTTTGCAGAATGAAATCAAATTTGGAAAGAATGAAGATTAGATTATGAAGATCATATTTGCATAAAAGGAAGAGACAAAATGTATATATTTTATTATGAAAATCAGATTTTTATAAGCTTTCCCAGAGGTTTTTGAACCAAAATGAAATCAGATTTTCTCAAAAGGTTTTTCAGATTTGAAAGGCTTCTCAGTGGCAGAATGAAAGAGTTATAAAGAGGATAAGAATCAGATTTTAAAAAGATAGATGGATTCAAACATTAATAAAATATATCAGATATTTTGAAGCCTTGGAAAGTAAGTAAAATCAGATTTTTAAGTCACCGAGAAGGATGAGATTTTTTGAAGGAAGGAATAAGTGCATATCAAATTTGAGAGAAGGACAGGTGTGAATTAGACTTAGATTTTAGGGTTTCCTTCTCTTCTATTTAATATGTTCTTTTCTCTGTTTTAGGGGTTCCTAGTTGTTGCTTTGTTTTGGGTTTTTTCCTTGCAGAAGTTCAGAGCAGGTTCCAAGCATTGGTGTCTTCTGTAATCTTTTTCTCTCTTCCATGCATAGACAGTATTTTGTTTCCTTTTTGTCTCAGACAAGAACATCATTGTAAAAGGCAATTTTTTCTTATTTATGAATGAAAATTCAGTATTGTTGTTCTGATATCAAGTTGTCTCCATTTTTTCCTAAATCATATAAACTAGGGCAGCCAGGGTGTTTTAGTTTTGTCCGTTGTTTGATCAGCAATAGAGTTATTCATTGGATAACTGTGATTTAAGATTTGTTTTCAGATTTGTATGAGTTGGAACATCAAGGGTGTTTCCAATCTTGTCTTTCCAGTGGATGTTGGTCATCTACTCTCTATTTCCAAGGTTTCTTTCAAGGAGAGAGATAAATTCTTTGAGTAGGAAGTTGCATATCTTAACACATAGGTGGATCAATAAGTAGAACTTGATTGATATGGTTTGTTTTTATGTAAGGCATAAAAAACACATTAGACAGAGTTGTTTTCCCTTCATTCATGATCTCTTTCCAAGTGTATGTTTGACTCCATTTCCTAAAGGATAAGGCACTGGTCAATGAAAAATTTGAGATGTTATAGAGATCCATACGTCAAACACATAATTGAAAAACCATTTCCATTTCATACTATTAGGAGTTAGGTTTTCTCTAGTTTTTAGACTTTCTCTCTGCTAGTGAATGTTGCATATAAATTTGATAAAGTATTGAGGTCTTTGTTACCTAAGAGTCTGAAAAACCATTCCACAGTTATATATCTAAAAGATTGTAGTTGTTAGAAAGCAGTCATGTATGTGAAGATAAGGCAATACCCACCTGAGTTATGTGGAACTCAAAGAAGGAGGATCTCATCCAATCCTCATCAATTAGGCTTTGTTTTGCTAGAATTAGTGATTGGGAGTTATAGAGTGTATCAAGTTATTAATCTATATTTTGATTCAAAAATAAAATCCCTAACACAGACTAAACTAAAATGAATCTAGCTATGGATTCCTCACCAAGTGGGCCCCCTTGAGTGATTACCCAAAACACTCAATTACACATAATTAATCTCAATACTTCATTTTATCATTAAACTGAATAACATAGTACAAAGATTCTCATAAATAGAAAAAATAATAGAATTGAACTATATTGTTGTTTGAAATGAGATAAATAATTGAGAGGGGAGGGGTGAATCAGTTACTCCAAAATAAATATTTTTTCCCTTAGATGCCTTAAATACTTTAACACTGTTACTCGGTCAATTAAGATATTCTTCTGCAACTCGGATGTTAAAGCAATATTTATAATATCCAATGCAATTATGCTTTAGTGATTAAGTGCCAAAAAATAAAGCATGAAACAAATAACATATACACAGATGACACCAATATTTAACGTGGAAACTCAATATGGGAAAAACCACCAATGTAACTAGTTACTATTTTTCACTCTTCTGAAGTGAGCCTTGTTAGGAGCCAACCATGTTAAAGGTTACAATAACACACTGTTAGGTGTGACCCTTTTAGAGGATTTAATCACCCTATGAGGAGTGGCCTTGTTAGAGGTCTTCAACACTTCAACATAGAAATGCTACCTTGTAAGAGGATTTACAAAAAGACTATTAAGTCTACTATGTTAAGAGATTTGAGATCACTACTACAATTGTTAGAGAGTAACAATGAATTGACCTATATGTTTAAGCAACTGACTTTGTTGATTCAGATCTATGTTCTGATTATAATTGGACCATTCCTGATCAGATTTTCTATTGCAGGTCCGAGTGATCAATCAGAATCCTATTTGATTTTGCCTTCACTCTTCATGTCATAGAATTCCACACTTTTGCTTTTTCCTTCCACTTTCTTTTTCTCACTCACACATATTCAATAGAAACTTGACCTTTCATATATATGATGAGCCCTGCCAAGTCAACTTGAATATACTTCTAAATAATAAATCACAATTTAGTCGGCCTCATATAATCAATTAATTATAAAATGTAAATTACTATTAGTCAGCTGTCGCTGAATGCCTGACCATGACTGAAATGCCCGAGTGACTCGGTCAACACTAAACTTCTTCAATACTTGACTAAACTTGGTCAGCACTGAAATAACTCATTCTATTCACCAACTATGCTCGGTCTGAATGTAGACATTTGTGTAACATCACTTCATAAGTGTATATACATGTGTAACATCAATGACAATACACAATTGAATAATTATCTTCAACAATCTCCCTCTTTGGCATTGATGGAAACACAATATGTCATAATACAAAGAATTGTAGAGCAACAGAAAATTTTCTTGAATTTCCTTAGCTTCATTTTGATTCTCATCCAAAAACTCCCTTTGACATCAAATCCTCCCTTTTACTGTATAATCTTCTGTGATGTATCAAACTCTTCCTCTTTTGTCTTATTCTTATGTATTATAGAAAACTCTCCCTCTTTCAAAATAGATGCCAAAGACTCCATAAGTTGTTTATCAATACTATTTCACTTTGTCATTGTAATGTACCTGAATGTAATAATTCATCTATAATGTGCTCTCATGTACCTACATCGGCTGATAGATCTTCTCTCTCCCTCAGGTTGATGCATCACTAAACTATATTTTAGTGATCTTCAGTTAGGGGAAGCACCCCTAGCTTTCCTCTAAGATATAAGAATGCATCCTTAGGTAAAGGTTTGGTGAATATGTCTGCAACTTGTTCTTTGGTATTCACATATTCCAACTATACTTCTTTATTCTATACCAATTCCCTCAAAATATGATACTTGATTGCTATATGCTTGGTTTTGGTGTGCATCACAAGATTCTTTGAAATGTTAATGGCACTGGTGTTGTCAGAGAAGATAATAACTTGTTCTTTTGCTTCTTCCTTCATTCCTAATAATAATTTCTTGATCCATATGATGTTTGAATAGTTCACTACTGCAGCAACATATTCTACCTCTACTGTAGACTGAGAGATACATTTTTGTTTCTTGCTAGTCCAAGACACTAACCTCTTTCCATGAAAGCAAGCTCCACCACTAGTTATTTTCATGTCATCAACACTTCCATCCTAATAAGTATTAGTGAATTCCTTTAAATCAATTTTCCTACCTTTTATATACCATAAACCATAGTCTTCAATACCCTTCAGATATCTCAGAATTCTTTTGATTTCCATTAGTTGATTGTCTCTGGGATTAGCTGAAAATATTGCAACAATACCAACTGCCAATGCAATATCAGTTCTGGTGTGAATAACATATTGCAATTTCCCAATGATGGATTTGTAGTTGGTCTTATCTACCTCTTTTCAATCATCATCCTTGGAAAATTTTTGTCCAGTACACATGGGTGTTCCAACAGGTTTGGACTCTTCCATACCAAATTTCTTAAGTATCTCCTTGATATATTTTGATTAAGTAATGTAGATACCATCCTTCATTTGATGTACTTGTAATCTAAGAAAGAATTTAATCTCACCAAACATAGACATCTCAAATTCTTTACTCATAGCTACAGAGAATTCTTTGCATAGTTCATCATAACTAGTGAATAATATGTCATCAACAAATATCTCTACCAAAAGTAATTTGTTCTGAGGTCCTTCTTTGATGTATATGCTACTATTATCATTGGCTCTCAGAAATCCAATACTTATTAGATAGCTATGCAGTCTTTCATACCAGTCTCTGGGAACTTTCTTCAGTCCATACAATGTTTTGTGCAGCTTGAAAACCATATTCCTTCTTCTAGGATCACCAAATCATTTAGGTTTTTCAATGTAGAGTTCTTCTAGGATTCCATTCAGAAATGCAGATTTCGCATCCATTTGATATACTTTGTATCCTTTATGTGCAACATATGCCATAAGAGTTCTGACTCCTTCATGTCTTGCAATAGGAGAAAATTTTTCTCCATAATCAATACCCTCTTCTTGAGCATATCCTTTACAAACTAGTCTGGCCTTGTTTCTAGAAACTTTACCATTTTCATTCATCTTATTTCTAAAAAACTACTTGGTTCCAATCACATTTTTGTCCTTTGGCCTAGGCACAAGAGTCCAAGTTTTTTTCTTCTCACTCTGCTCAATTTATTCATTCATTTCCTCTATCCAACTTTCATCATTCAATGTATCTTTAATAGTTCTAGGTTCAAATTCACTTAGTAAACATGTACCTTTGAGTTTTTTCCTTGTCATCACACTTTCTGTTTGATCTCCAATTATTTTCTTAGGTGCATGATTCCTTCTAATATATTTTGAAAGTATTGGATCCTTCATTCTAGATTCTAGACTTGATCCACTAGGTCTGTCATTCTCAAACATTCTTTTTTGTTCTTTTTTCTGAGGCTCAGGTTCCACTGTCTGTGACTCGGGTTCCTCTATCTGAGAATCGGTCCCCTCTTCCTATGACTCAGATCCCTCTTTCTGTCACTTGGTCTCTTCTACCAGTAGCTCAGGTTGCACAGTTTGTAACTCAAATTGGACAGTTTGTGCTAGTACATTTAGTGGTTGATAGGTCTATAGTCCAATCACCATTGCTCGAGTCATAGGTATAGTATCAAGTTCATGATACAAAAAGTTCATGTAGTCTTCAAGCTCTTTACTGCTCTTCTCCTCACATTTTTTTGCAAACTCATCAATCTTCACATGTATACTTTCTATGACTTTATGAGTAGTAAGATTCAGAAATTTGTATGCTTTGCTTTTACATGCGTAACCAAGGAATATTCCTTCATCACTTTTTACATCTAGTTTTCCATTTCTTTCTTCCTTCAAGATGTAGCATCTACTTCCAAACACTTTGAAATAATGAACATTAGGTTTATAGCCATACCATAATTCAAAAGGTGTCTGGTTACTACCTTTCTTCAATTGAACTCAATTCAAGGTGAACATTGTAGTGCTGATGGCCTCCTAGTATTTGGTAGCAACAGTCTTTTCAATCATCAGGGTTCTAGCACAATCCATAATAGACATGTTTCTTCTTTTTTCTATTCCATTTTTCTATGGTGTACCGGGGGCAGATAAGTGTCTTTTAATTCCTCTCTCATTACAGAATTCATTGAACTCATTAGAAATGAATTCTCCTCCTCTGTCAGATCTTAGGTATTTTAGTTTCTTTCCTATTTCCTTTTCAACTCTTGCAAAATACCATTTGAATTTTTGAAAAGCATCTGATTTCTCTCTAAGAAACATGAGAGTCATCATTCTAGAATGATCATCAACAAATAGAATAAAATATTTCTCTCTAGTATAGCTTGTTGTTCCAATTGGTCCACACAGGTAAGTATGTACCAATTCCAAGACTTCACCAGTATTGTAATTCTTTCTTTTGAAACTTTTCTTGCTCATTTTTCCAATTTGACATTGTTTACATATTGCTAACTCGGGTTTCTTCAAAATAGGAATACCTCTGACTCTCTTGTTCTTTCTTATGTTTACCACATTATCAAAATTTGCACGACACAACCTTTTATGCCATAACCATATTTCTTCTACTTGTTCAATAAAGCATGAACCTTCGGTGAGATTGAGATAGAATAGATTACCTTTTGTTTTCTTTCCAGTTCTAACTAGATTCCCTTTATCACCCAGGAGCTCGGCCTTACCATTCATGAATTCTACCTTGAGTCCAATGTTGTTCAGCTGTGCTACACTAGGTAGATTTCTCCTCAATCCTTCAACCCAATAAGCATTGTCACATTTGATTCTATCTGTTAGAATAATGCAACCTTTTCCTTTCATAGGGCAAGGTTCATCATTCCCAAAACTCACACTCCCACCATCGTAGTGTTCAAGATGTTCAAATTTTGTCTTATCACTAGTCATGTGATGAGAAAAACCACTATCAATTATCCATGTGTCATTTTTATTGATGTGAGAGAGAAGTGTCATCTTTTCATCTTCTTCATCCGACTCATCCTTAATAGAAATATAAACCATTTCATCTTCTTCTTCATCACTGTCAGAATCTTTAGCAATATAAAAATACTTCTTACCTTTGTCCTTGTAGCTTTTGTAGTTCTTGAAATCCTTGAATTTCTTGAACTTTTTCTCATATTTGTCTTCTTTGTTTGGACACTTTGCAGCAATGTGACCAACCTTATTGCATGAAAAACAAATCAATGGTATCTTTCCTTTGTATTTTCCTTTTGCAACTCTTCTTGAAAGTAATGCTTCAGTGATGTCAAGATCTTCATCATTAGATTCATCATCACTATCACTTTCAATATGCTTCCCTTTTGAGTATCTTTCCTTCTTACCATGTTTTAATTTAGCTTTGAATGCAGACCCAAGATTTCTAGATCTAGGAGAGCAATTGTCAATGTTGTCAAGCTCAAAAGTTGTAAGCCCTCCCACTAATGTATCCAGAGTTCTGTCCTTATTGCACCTCATTTGTTGAATAGCTGAAAATATAATAGCATAGATAGGAAGTAAAGTTATTAGTACCTTATTGACCATTGTTGTATCTTCAATTATTCCACCTATAGCTCTAATGACACTCACAACCTTATTGATTGTTTCACTGTATCTTGTAATGTCTTCTCCTTCTTTCATTTTCATCTAGTCAAATTTTACTCTTAGACTTTCTGCTTTGGCTCTCTTTACATTTGCATTTCCTCCATGAATGTCCTATAATTTCTTCCACATATCATAGGCTTTACGGTAGTCCTTGAATTAATCAAATTCTGAGTAGTTGAGTGAAGAAGCTATATCAATCATCATTATGTTATGAAGCTTTTGTTCCATCATTTGTTCCACATTCATAGTCCCTATTGGTTCCACATATTTGATTTCCAAAAATTGAAAAATAGCATCTCCAATAGTAGATAGATGTAGCTTCATCATCTATTTCCATGCTAGGAAGTTGTCTTTGTTTAGCTTTGGGATCTTGCTTTGGTAAGACATCTCTAATCTTTAGCTTGGGTCTTGAAACCTTTTCTGAAAGCACTTAAAGCTATGATAACAATTGTTGTAAATGAGATAAGTAGCTGAGAGGGGAGGGGTGAATCAGTTACTCAAAAACAAATCCTTTGTCCCTTAGATGTCTTAAATACTTTAACACTATTACCCGATCAATTAAGATATTCTTCTATAACTCAGGTGTCAAAGCAATCTTTATAATATCCAATGCAATTATACTTTAGTGATTAAGTGCAGAAAAATAAAGCATGAAACAAATAACATATACATAGGTGGCACCAAGATTTAACGTGGAAACCCAATATGGGAAAAACCACTAATGTAACTAGTTACTATTTTTCTAGTTACTATTTTTCACTCTTTTGAAGTGAGCCCTGTTAGGATCCAACCGTGTTAAAGGTTACAATAACACACTGTTAGGTGTGATCCTGTTAGAGGATTTAATCACCTTGTGAGGAGTGGCCTTGTTAGAGGTCTTCAACACTTCAACATAAAAATGCTACCTTGTAAGAGGATTTACAAAAAGACTGTTAAGTCTACTCTATTAAGAGATTTGAGATCACTGCTACAATTGTTACAGAGTAACAATGAATTAACCTATATGTGGAAGAAACTATCTTTTCTGATTCAGATCTTTGTTCTAAATATAACTGGATCCTTCTTGATCAGATGTTCTATTGCAAATCTTAGTGATAAATCAGAATCCTATCTGATTTCACCTTCACTCTTCATGTCACAGAATTCCACACTTCTACTTTTTCCTTCCACTTGATTTTTCTCACTCACACATATTCAATCCAAACTTGACCTTTTTGATGACATGTAACTAATTAAATGGTTCACTATATTAGGTTGAAGATGATGTAAGACATTAAATTAGTAAATGGTTTGTATTGTCATTGATGTCAACTTGATATCATCTATATGGTCATATACATAATGCCAAAGACTTTAGAGAATCAATGGAACAAAGGTTATGCTTTCAGAAATGCATAAAAGTCAAGTATTCACTAAGTGACAGACTACACCGGCGGAGTGCACACCATCGGTAAAGACAGAGATAAAGTCATAGTGATGCCCGATGAGCAGAAGAAAGTGTTTCCCGATGAAGTAGAATCAAAGGATGCCCGACAAGATAAAAATAGTGTTTCTCAATGAGAAAGATCCAATGATGTCTGATGGATGGAGATCCTAAAGCTAATTGAAGCGACACCGATGAAACTGGCAGTTGTCACTAGCGACGAACTGCAGAATTGACCAAAAGAATAGAGAGATTAGGAAATGAAAAAATATCTAGCTGGCAGAGCTAAAGGATAGACTTAATTGGTTGTTTTATTTGACCATAGTTAAGTAAGTGATTTGTACATTTGGCAAGAAGATAACTATGAGATAAATTAGGAGTTAAAGCCACAAATCAATTTGGCTAGATTGTTTTTCACGCCAAGAATCAAGAATCAAGAATCAAGAACCTAGAATTAAGGAACATCATGTCTATATAAGAGACAAGAATAATTTAGTTCAAATATGTAAGCATGCAATCAGATACATGAGGGAGTGAACTGATAGAAGATGCTGAAGAGAAACTAATGAAGGATTAACTTCATGTAGTCCTGATCAATCAAGCTGAGGGAGAGCTAAGGAATTCTGTAGACACCAAAAAACAAGAAAGCACAACATCATAGAGAAGAAAAAGTTTAGTACAAAGGAATTGTATTGATACATTGATTAGAAAGATATTGTAAGTAAATAGATCTGAAAATCTGCAATTCAGTTGCATTAGAAATAGGTCATTTTGTTTCAGTTTAACCATTGAAGCATTAAGT
>MU225430.1:7672748-7689862 GCA_018584345.1 Thuja plicata
TAGGGAAACTCATGTATGTTGTACACACTAGACCAGATATTGCACATGCAATAGGAATTGTTGCTAGATTTTTTGCTAACCCCAGGGAATCACATATAACTGTTGTGAAAAGAATTCTAAGATATCTAAAGAACACTGAGGAATTTGGCTTATGGTATAGAAGAGAAGAAATCTTGATGACCGGAAGAGCACAACTGGAGGAGCATTCTTTATGGGTGATAGACTTGTCACATGGATTAGCAAGAAGCAAGGATGCATCTCTCAGTCTACTGCAAAAGTAGAATATGTTGTTGCTGCTGCAAACTGCTTGAATATTGCATGGATCAAATAGTTTCTAGAAGGTATGCATATGAATATCAAAGAACCAGTAGTTATTTATTGTGACAACACCAGTGCAATACATATTTCCAAGAATCTATTCATGCATGCCAAGACTAAACACATTGCCATCAAGTATCATTATTTAAGAGAACAAGTTCAAGAAAAGGAGGTGATACTTGAATATGTGCAATCAAAAGAACAATAGGCTGATATCTTCACCAAGCCACTACCCAAGGATACATTTGAGTACCTGAGAAAAAGACTAGGGGTCAAACCCATGTCTAACAGTCAGTAAAAGGACTGGACGCTGCATCAGCCATATATTATTAGAATATCATTCATGATTGATGCAAGCAGAAGCTAAACTTCAACACTACATCTATATACAAAAAGGTATATATCAGAACCAAGCACTAGAGCAGATTGTTATATTGATAATGGATAAGGGAAATTCAAGGAATATATTATGGAAAGAAGAAATTGGTTGACAGAATGTCATATATTTGTAAAATATTTGTTTGGAATTATTTTCAAAGGGAGAGAATGTATCCATATTATAATAAGAAACTATTCATTATCAGATTACTCAAAATAGGGAGAGATCATATCCAAAGCGAGAGTATTTGTATAAAAGTTGCAAACAAAAGACACAGACATCAAAAAAAGTAGAAAAATAAAAAAGGACACAACACATTAGAAGAAAAAAAAGGAAAGCAGGAAGAATCAAATCTGAGCTAATACAGAGCTCACCGTCAGTCAGACATTTTATCAGTTATCAAAAAAAACTATTTGGTAATTTGATCAATCTCAACAATTGTATTTCATATTGTATTAGCAATAGTATAGTATGATAATATAGTATGTTGCCATCAATGCCAAAGGGAGAGATTGATGACATGTAACTAACTAAATGGTTCACTATATTAAGTTGAAGATGATGCAAGACATTAAATCAGTAAATGGTTTGTATTGTTATTGATGTCAACTTGATATCATCTTTATGGTCATATACATAATGCCAAAAAATTTAGAGAATCAATGGAATAAAGGTTATGCTTTTAGCAATGCATAAAAGTTAAGTATTCACTAAGTGACAGACTACACTGGCGGAGTGCACACCATCGGTAAAGACAGAGATAAAGTCACAGTGATGCCCGATGAGCAGAAGACAGTGTTGCTTGACAAAGTAGAATCAAAGGATGCCCAACGAGCTAAAAATAGTGTTGCCCGATGAGCAAGATCTAATGATGCCCAATGGATGGAGATCCCAAAGCTAACTGAAGCGACACCGATGGAATTGGCAGTTGTCACCGATGATGAACTGCAGGATTGACCGACATAACAGAGAGATCAGAAAATGACAAAATATCTAGCTGGCAAAGCTAAAGGATAGACTTAACTGGTTTTTTTATTTTTTTTATTCGATCATAGTTAAGTAAGTGATTTGTACAGTTGGCAAGAAGATAACTATGAGATAAATCAGGAGTTGAAGACGCAAATCAATTTGGCTAGATTTTTTTTCACGCCAAGAATAAAAAATCAAGAATCAAGAACCTAGAATTAAGGAACATCATATCTATATAAGAGACAAGAATAATTCACTTCAAATATGTAAGCATGCAATCAAGTACATGGGGGAGTGAACTGATAGAAGATGCTAAAGAGAAATTGATGAAGGATTAACTTCATGCAGTCCTGATTAATCAAGCTGAGGGAGAGCTAAATAATTGTACAGACACTGATGAACAAGAAAGCATAGCATCACAAAGCAGAAAGAGTTAAGTACAAAGGAATTGTATTGATACATTGATCAGAAAGATATTGTAAGTAAATATATCTAAAAATTTGTAATTCAGTTGCATTAGAAACAGGTCATTTTGTTTCAGTTTAACCATTGAAGCATTAAGTCTCTTAACAGAGCAAGACTTAATAGTCTTTTGTAATTGAGGTATATCCTAACAGATTACCAGAAGGTTGACTCATGATAGTAGCACCGGTCTTACCTAAAGCCTATTGACAGTCTAAGAAGAAGGCTGATTCAAGGATGGTAGTAAGATTTGCATAAATCCTATTGACAGTCATGAGACTGATTCAAGGATGGTAGCGTAGATGTCAGATACTAAGTGACAACCTATGTATAAAAATCCTCTAACAAGGTCACACTTAACCATGTGTTTGTAACCTTTAATAAGGTTGGTTCTTAATAGGGCTCACTTTAGAAGAGTGAAAATTTGGGGTACCAGTCCCAGTGGTTTTTCCCTTAACAAGGTTTCCACGTTAAAATCTTTGAGTTATATGTGTATGGTTCATTACTTTATTGTTTTATATTCCACATATGCATTTATGGATTGACTGGTATACTCTCCATATTTACTGAGTGTCGGTAAATACAATTTACTTCTTATCGGTTATCAAGGACAATAAGGACAGCTAAGGTAAACTGATAGACAGTTATTTGTTTCAAGTATTTAAAAGGCATACATCTTGTAGGGACTTAATAATTGGAGAAGTATTGATTGGTGGATTAAATTGGATAAATTTTTGAGACCACTGATTCACCCCCCCTCTTAGTTATTACTAACACTTTCAGATATATGATGAGCCCTGGTAAATTGGCTTGAATATACTTCTAAATAATAAATCACAACTCAGTCGGCCACATACAATCAATTAATTATAAAATGTAAATCACTGTTATTCGGCTACCACTGAATGCCCAACCATGACTGAAATTCCTGAGTGACTTGGTCAACACTGAAATTCTTCAATACCCGACTGAACTCAGTCAACACTGAATTAACTCATTCTATTCACCAACTGTGCTCAGTATGAATGTAGACATTTGTGTAACATCACTACATAAGTGTATATACATGTGTAACATTAATGATGATACATAATTGAATAATTGTCTTTGACATATTGCAACTATCATAATAATGCCATCCTTCTCAGGCAGGAGAGGGGCTTTATTTAAAGGAAAACTTCTAACTGCTAAATTCAAAATGCCCTAAGAAAAGGAAAATATTTTATTACAAACAAATAACAAAAAGGAAAGCTAGAAAGTAGGAAATAGAATTGGTCCAAAAAAGAGGAAAGAACTTCTTAGATAGTAGATCTAACTTCCCACTCTCTCCTACATTTCATCAAGGAAATTATTGCATTTTCCAAGTCTTCACTCAACCATTTCCACTTGGATTAACCAGAAACCTTCCACTACTTCTACGTTGATGTTCCATCCATGTGCATCTGCTACAAGATCGAGTCAAGCATCCAACACATGGTCATGCTCACATGAACAAGATGACGGTTGCTACTTCGATGTGAAACATTTAAACTATTAGGATAAAAGCATTCATGGGAAATAATCATTAAAGTACATATGCATTATTTATTTCTCAATCAATCAATTCATCCATAAATCACAATCATGATTCCACAGTAACAAACATAGGAAATTAAGTAAGCATATGTTCATAACATAGGTTCAGTGGTTGACTACCACATATTAAGAATTTTAAAGCTTAAATTCTTAGAGTAAATAAAGGAAAACATGGAAAAAGACCTATCAAAAGTTATCCTAGGGTTTCTAAAGTATGCCATTAAAATGGTCTATCATTTTTCCCCCTACAAAGACTAGTGTCATTCCTCAAGCATTAAGATGTTCTGGATCTTTGTAAGAACCCGGAGGTCTCCTTTCCGTGTCTCTCAAATCATGGAGGTGTTCCCACTAACTAGTAGAATCCATTTGTCCTCTCCACCTTCACGCATCTGCTTAGTTCATATTGCTCATGCAGTTCATTATCCACACAGCTGTATAGCGGCCATAAAAGTAGAGGAGGCTAAAAGGTGAGTGGAAACTATCTTTCAGGTCGTGGCTATCTTCCCAGGTGTATATACCAGTTAACACACTGCATTGCAGCCTGTAGGTTGATCAGATTGTGTTGTTTCACATTTTTGAGTGCCATAGTTAATCTCCCCCATCCCTGCCTTAATCCCTCGACTGCTCCATCTCCATCTGCTAGTGAAAATCTCTCAAATGCCGTGAAAAATTCCTCATGGCTTTCCAAAATTCTTTTTTTGGGTACAGAATCATGAAACCCATAAACAATTTGCATCTAATCACAGTAAAGTTGTCGAGCTGACCGACTTTCAAGATGAAGGGGCAATGAAAATATTGTTCAAGGATTATGTACTATGCAATTGTTCTCCATAATTAATCTCATTCTAGGTCTAGGAAAGGAGGGAAAACAAATGTATATCACCAACAAAAATCAGGGGATTCCAATCAGTGTTAAAAGGAACAACATAATTGTGAATATATAACTCACATAAAAAATTACGGACACAATCAAGTGATGTATTATATGCGGCCAAAAATTTGTGTGGGGTTCCTATGCCTAAGTTGAGATCCTGAAGGACACTCATTCACTTAAACAATAGGAATTTCTCCTTAAGGCATAGGGTATAAACCCTTGGTGGTGGATTACACTCTATTAAATACAGAATTATGTTTGTAATGCCATTTATTTTTATTATGTAAGAATTCAATTTCTTGTTGTTTCCTCTTGAGTTCCATTCACAATTTTTCCTTTTCTAACTCCCACATTGACTTTGATATTGCATCTTATTAAAATAGTCAACTGAGAGAGCATGAACAGTTACCTCTTCTGGTAAAGAAAATTCTGCTCTAGCTGTACGTGCATCGTGCCCATGCGGACATGATTCTCCCATCAAAGGAAGTTTGGAGACTTCAGTAATTCTTGCTTTTGGAGCTTCAATTTGCAACCCTTTAACATACACAACACCATTTTTGTAAGTCCTCAAGAATTCCAGTGTCGTGGCTTTATCATAACCATTCAACCTTACAAAGTAGGTCAACCACCCAACTCTATTAAAAAATTGAGCATTGTCCTGGTCCTGTAACAATTTCAAGTGGTTTTTTGGCTCATGGCATATAGGAGAACCACCCATCCTACTATTTGAAAACTTCAACAATTTTTGAAAAACACATAAAACCCCTCTTATTCCACTGCTACTATCAATTTTTGTTTGCTGAAATGCCACTATTGTGCGCAAAATTTGAATAAAGATTTTTAGTTTTCCAGGTAACACAGACAAGAAACAAAAGAAATTTTTTAAATAGTGCTATAAATCTAAGCTGGGATTTTGAGTTAAAAAGATAGGGCTGATTTCGAAATGTTACACGCAGGGATTGCCAAATCATCATTTTTGACATAACAACATAGTACAATTCTGGTAGCAAAAATATTAATGACAAAGGATGGCAATTATGATAGCAGATTTAAAATTGATAGAATATTTGAGATGATGGGATATTTCATTTATTACACACAAAACCTATTTACTGCTCCCTATGAAAAAGGTGACAAATGTCCACACTTGCACGGCAAAGTACAAAAAAATCATGGATGAATCACTATATTAATTAAAATGTATCATAATGATATTAAATGAAGAAAAAAAAATTTGAAACAATAAATTAATGCGTACCTTAGAATATTATATTGTTAAATGCCTAAATCTGGAAAGATTCGATGATGTTGATAGAGCAAAAATTCAAGCTGGTACAATAACGAAGTGACGTGAATGTGATGATGGTAGAAAAAGGGTGATGAAAAATTTTATTGGATGACATTTTTATTATGGACAAGCGATTTTAGTGAGAAGTGAAAATCTTATTATGTCTGAATGTGGAAAATTATCAAACAGATTACCAGAGAAAATAATTACTCCGGTTGGCTGCAGGAAGGCCCTCAACACGAATAGGTCCTTTGGCTGTAGGAAAGTCTTTAGCTGGAGGAGGTTCTCTGGCTGTAGGAAAGTCTTTAGCTGTAGGAGGTTCTTTTGCTGGAGGAGGTTCTTTGGCTGAAGGAAAGTCTTTAGCTGCAGGAGGTTCAACTATTGTAGGAGAAATCTCAAACTGCCACAGGAAATTGGCCTTTGTCTCAGGTTTATGGTACAGGAGAAGCGTATGACCATTCACAAGTAACTTGAAATGTACAGGGTCGATGGTGGATAACTGAACTACTCTGTTAGCATAAACATGTATGATCTCATTAGGGCGAAGACAACACATTGTGAGCTTACCTTGGGTTTCTTGGAATCTAGAGTCATATAAAGGAGCCCAGTCACCAAGAGAAAACTATTTGGTAAGGATATGAGAATCATGCCACTTTTTCCAATGTGTCTGAACCAATTCAATGTGCTATAGGGTGGCTTTCCTTGTCTCATCCAACTATTTAAGTTGCAGGATCTTGTGGCATTGTGCTTCAGTAAGATCAATGTTGAGCTTTAATGTCATGTGTAAAGTCTTATGTTCGAACTCAATCAGCATCAAAACTATTTTTCCATATACTAACTCAAAGGGAGTAAACCTTGTTGTTGTTTTCCATGTAGTGTGATAGGCCCATATGGCTTCTTGGAGATGACTACTCTAATCATTCTTTTCTAACTGAACTATCTTGGTGAGAATAGCTTCTATCTCCCTTTCGGTGATTTTTTCTTGACCATTCACATGTGGTTGATAAGGATTTAATTTTTGATGGAAAATATTATACTCATTCATTAGAAGAGTAATCAATGTAGAGATAAATTGAGCTCCTTGATCAGTCACTAACTCTCAGGGTGCACCATAGTTCATGAATATCTTCTCATATAGAAATTGTGCAACCCTGTTATCCCTGGCATGCTTCATGTCTTTAACCTCCACCCACTTGGTTACATAATTAGTACATACAAGTATGTACAAATTATCATTGGATGTAGGACTGATGGGACCAACAAAATTGATTCCCCATTTATCAAATGGAGTCATTAATACCTAAGGAAAGAGTGGCATTTCATCAGATTTAATAGGCCGCCCCATCCTCTGACATTGATCACACTTCCTTGTGTGATTGGCTACATCCTTGTAAAGGCATGGCCAATAGTAACCAGTGTTAAGTACCTTCATGGCTGTCCTTTTGGAAAAATAATTTCCTCTACAGGGCTCATCATGACAAGCCCGTAGGATGTCATAAGTTTTGTCCTCTCGAATACACTTTATCAATATTTGGTCTGGGCCAGTATAGAACAAACAAGTAGAAATCCATGAAAAGTTGGAAGTTTTCTCTATTAGTAACTGCTTTTCCTTTTGCAGAGAAGTGTGGAGCTACCTTTTGAAAAACTAGATAGTTAGCAATATCAGCATACTAGGGAGCTTAAGGTGTAATGGAGAAAAGGTGCTTGTCATGGAAATTATCATCAATTTCTATAGGTTCATTAGTATTTTGCAGGCGGGAGAGAAAATCAGCCACCACATTTGATCTGCCTGGCTTATCTATGATGTTAATGTCAAACTCTTGTAGCAGTAACAACCACCTAGCTAACCTCTATGTGATTGGAGGTTTGTTAGCCAGGTATTTAATGGATGGGTGGTCTGTATGCACAAAGTTTTTATAACTAGTGACATAGTGGAAAAATTTGTTCAAAGAATAGATAATAGCCAAGAGCTCCTTTTCAATAACTGTATAATTCAACTAAGCTTCTTGCAGATTTTTGCAATTGAAATAAATAGCATGTTCTAGAGTACCTTCCTTTTGTCCAAGAACTGCTCCAATGACATGATCAGAGGCATCAGTATGTATGTAGAATGGGAGGGTCCAATTAGGACCTCGTAAAATAGGCGCCTGAGTTAGAACAGACTTCAGCTACAAGAAAGCTTCATCACAGTCTGATGTCCAGGTAAAGTCAACATCTTTTTTGAGTAGTGAATACATAGGACTAGCCATCTTATCGAAGTTCTTTATGAATCTTTTGTAATACCCATCGTGACCAAGAAAGCTTCTAACATCTTTTCGTTTGGCTGGGGTAGGCAGATTCACAATGACTTCAATTTTGGTTGGGTCTACCTGAATGCCAAGAGCAGATATATAGTGACCAAGCACTACTCCTTCCCACATCATCATAAAACACTTCTCTCTATTCAAAGACAAGTTGTGTTCTTTGCACTTGGTGAGGACTTTTTCTATATTTGCCAACGCTTCCTCATAAGTTTCACCATAAGTTGTAAATACATCCATGTAGATCTCCATACTATCATGGGAAATGTTAGAAAAAATGGTGATAACTTCTCACTAAAAAGTATTAGGAGCGTTATAGAGACCAAATGCTAAAATAGAATATACAAAAGTCCCCCATGGGTAGGTGAATGTGGTCTTTTCCTGATCCTCTAGGAGAATCCAGATTTAATTATATCCACTATACCCATCCTAGAAAGGAATGTATTTTTCCCTGCTAGAGATTCCAGAACCTGGTCAATGAATGGAAGAGGAAAATGGCCCTTTTTAGTGGCATTGTTAAGCTCTTTGTAATCCACACACTCTCTCCTCTTGCCACCTTTCTTAGGAACTATAACTAGTGGGGAAACCCACTTGCTGTCTGATATAGGGTATATGTGATGAACTATAACTGATTGAATGTTTGAAGATGTTAAGTTTATGATCATGCAAGGCATTAAATCAGTTAATGTGTTATATTCTCATTGATATCAACTTGATATAATCTATATGGTTATGGACATACTACTAAAGACTTCAATGAACTGATGAATCAAAGGCTATGCTATTAGTAATACATATAAGTCAAGTATACACAAAGTGACTATATACACCGACGGAGTGCACACTGACAAACAGAGTAAAAGAGAAAAGTCACAGTGTTACCTGATGAGAAAATGCACAACATTACCGATGAGCAAACTCACAGTGTTGCCTGATGAGAAAAGCATAGTGTAACTTGATGGAAAAAATTACAGTGATGCCCAATGAACAGAGATCTTGAAGACAATTGAAGTCACACTGAAGGAACAGTCAGTTTTCATCGACGACTAATTGAAGTATTGACTGACAGAACAAAGAGTTCAGAAATGACAAAATGCTTAGTTGTCAAGAGATAAAAATAGATTTAACTGATACTTATCATTTTTTTAATTGACAAGATAAAGCCGTAGATAAGTAAAGGATTTAAAGCTACTTTTTTCAGTTGGCAAAAAGATCTCTACGAGATAAAACTGGAGTTTTTCTTTAAATCTAAGTGGCGAGAATTGTGGATCATGCCAAGATCAAGAAAGCTATGAAAAAGTGAAATCATGTCTATATAAGAGACAAGCTTATTCATTATGAATAAGGGGAGTGACAAGAGAATATATGCTAAAGAGATTCTGAAGGAGAAGAAAGTCTTCATTCAGACTTGATCAATCAAGCTGAGGAAAGAGCTAAATTCTACAGACATTGATGAATAGTGAGACAACATCACAGAGAAAAAAAATGTGGAGCAAAGGTATTGAATTGATTATATTGATCAGAGAGGTAATGCACTTACAATAGATCTAAAAATTTGTAATTCAAGTTGTAGATGTGAAAAAATCACTTTACTTTTTCAGTTTAACCATTGAAGCATCAAGGCTCTTCACCGAGCTCACTTTAGAAGAGTGAAAATTTGGGGTACCGGTCAGAGTGGTTTTTCCCTTAACAAGGTTTCCACATTAAAAATCCATGTGTCATGTGTTTATGAGTCATTACTTTATTCTTTTTTATTTCACTTAAATAAATCTGGATTGATCGGTATACACTAGTTATTTACTGTGTTTTGGTAAATAGAAAGACTTCTTATCGATAAACATACAGAAGACGGTTTTACAAAACATTCTGACAAGTAGTAATTTGATATAAGTATTTCAAGGCATTCATCTTATAGGACTGAATATAACTAGAAGCATAAAAGTGGTAATAAGTTTTAAGAGTTGATTTAAGGATTAATTTTTGAGGCCACTAATTTACCCCCCCTCTCAGTTATTACTAACAATTGGTATCAGAGCTTGTGTTCTTAGAAAGGGAGTTTAACAACTCAAGCTAAAAAAACACAAGATGAATAGACAAGATGTGCCCAAGATGAACAAAGACAACTTCACTTCATGGAAAAGAAGAATAAGACTACACTTATCAGGTATTGGAAATGATGTTACTCAATACTTATATACTAAATATGTGTTGCCCACAGGAGCACCCATAGTTGAACAAATGAGAGAGAAGCATGAGCACAAGTGCATGATGATAGAGCTTTCTTCCTCACTCTTCGATGCTAAATTTGAAGATTTTAAAGCATGCACAACTGCAAAGAAGATGTGGGATAAATTGAAGCTTGTACATGGTGGTGATAAAAATGTTCTGAGAGCCAAGGCAGGAAAGCCTTAGAGGAAAGTTTGATGATCTTAGAATGAAAGAGGGTAAAAACATCACATAGTACAACACAAGAATCAAAGAGGTAGTCAACTCTATTTGAGGATTTGGATGCATAATAGATGAAGATACAGTGGTAACTTTAAAATTCTAAGAACCTTACTGCCTACTTATGCTATTAGAGTATCTGTCATACAAGAAATGAGAACAGTAGAAAATAGCAATGTTACTCTAGATAGTTTGATTGGAAGACTAATTTCATTTGAGATGAATAATTTTGATAATAGTGTCTTACCAAACATAGAATCTGCATTTAAACCTTCTTTGAGAATAAGTAAATCGTCATAAACACACTATGAGAAAAGATAGTGATAGTGAAAGTGTAGAAGAAGATATTGATGAAATTGAAGCACTTATGGCAAGAAGAATGTAGAGAGATGAAGGTAAATAGAAAGGTAAATTACCACTTGTTTGTTTTAGTTGTAAAGAGACTGGAAACTTCGCTGCAAGATTTCCTAATAGAAGAAAAGAAGTTTGAAAGAGGTAATGACAGGTCATTTGAAAAGAAGTTTGATAGAGGTGATTACAGAAGCAACCGACAATCAGAAAGAAGAGATACCCAAGACTACAGGGAAAAAGGAAAGAAGGCTAGTTGCCTAGTTAAATGAAAATATGAAGATACTGACACTGAATCTGATGAAGGCATACAGATGGTGTTTGTGGTAGTAAAAGATGATTCAGATGATGATGAAGAAAGGTATTTAGAAACTGCACTCATATCTAAAGTTAGTAAAAATGATGTTTGGATCATAGATAGTGGGTGCACTCACCATATGACCGGTGAAAAAAAAAGTTGAGACTTTTGAATACTATAATGGTGGTTCAGTAACAATGGGTAATTATACACCTTGTCCAGTTGAAGGTAGAGGAACTATAATGTTGAATAAACTGATAAAATGTGAAAATTCTTATTGGGTGAAAGGATTGAATTATAATCTATTGAGTGTTTCTTAGTTGAATAATTTAGGTCACATAGTAGCATTTGAAAATAAGAAGGCAAAGATCTTTAATGGATCAGGAAATCTGATTGGTACCGGTGAGTAGACAAAATGTAACTTATTCTATCTGAATGATATTGACACCACTTGCTTAATGGCTATAAATAAAGACATATAGTTGTGGCATAAGAGATTGTGTCATGTAAATTTTTACAACATGATAAAGATAAGAAAAAAGAGAAATGTAAGAGGCTTACCGACGATGACTAAGCCCAACAATATCATATGCACAAATTGTCAAAAAGTTAAGATGACAAAGTCTAGTTTTAAAAGAAAAACTCATACATCTGATGTCATTCTAGAATTAGTCCATACTGATTTATGTAGACCCATGAGGAAAAATAGTTACTATGGTGATAGATATTTTATTCTCTTTGTTAATGATTACTCTAGAATGATGACAATTATGTTTCTAAAATATAAATCTAAAGCATTCAAGATGTTTAAATGGTACAGAGCAATGGTAGAAAAAAAAAGTGGTAAGGAACTGAAATTCTTAAGATCAAATAGAGGGGAATTTATTTCAGATGAATTCACTAAATTTTGCAATGAGCATGGTATCAAAATAAAGGTCTTATAACTGAGAACACCACAACAAAATGGAATTGCTGAAAGAAGGAACATATCCATTGTTGATTGTGCAAGGACACTGATGATAGAAAAAGGCATCACCCAAATCTTCTGGAGGGAAGCTGTCAGTACTGTTGTTTATACATTAAACATAGTACAATTGAAGAAAGACACCAAGAAGACACCCTATGAGCTATGGTATGGTCACACACCCAATGTAAGTTACTTAAAAATCTTTGGTAGTAAATGTTATATCTTAAAAGATGATAGAAATGGAAATCTTGACTGCAAAAGTGATGAAGGAATCTTTCTAGGGTATTCCACCAAGAGAAAGGCTTATAAATGTCTCAATAAAGCCTCTAACAAAATTGTTGAAAGTGCAAATTTAAAGATAGGTGAATTTGCAGAGAAGAATGAAGGAAAGCACAAAAGAACTAGAGGACTATAAAAGGTTTGTTTATAATGAAGAACCTGACACTCTGCCTGAGCACAAATGTAGAGCTCTCGAGAAACAGATCATTGCACCCGAGCATCAGGCTGCAAATACCGACAATTAGGATATTTCTCAAGATGATACACGAAGTGATGGAGATCAGAATGAACGAAAAAATGATGATCAAGATGATAGAAAAAGAGCTGAGCCTGTACTTTCCATATATATCAGAAGGAACCATCCACAAAACTAGATCATTGGAGATAAAAAGGCTGGTATGAGAACCAAAAGTATGTCTCTAAACACAAGATGTCTTATTTGTGATTTTGAGCCAAAATTTGTCAATGTTTTACTTGATAATGATGAATGGATTAGTTCTATGAACAAAGAGATTAAGAATATTGAGAAAAAGAAGACATGGACACTTGTACCGAGACTAGATTACAAGAATATCATCGGTACAAAATGGATATTCAGGAATAAACTGAATGAGAATGGAGAAGTCACCAGAAACAAAGCAAGACTAGTATGCAATGGGGTATGCACAAGAAGAAGGGATTGAATATCAAAATACCTTAGCACCCATTGCTAAGCTAGAAGCAGTGAGAATATTACTTGCTTATGCTGCATGTAAAGACTTCAAACTATACCAAATGGATGTCAAGTCTACATTTCTAAATGGAATACTTGAGGAAGAGGTATACATTGAGAAACCAAAAGGGTTTGTTGATCCAGACAAGATGAACATGGTATGTAGGCTACACAAAGCGTTTTATAGATTGAAAAAAGTACCCTGAGCCTAGTATGGAAGACTTCATTCCTATCTCATAAGTATTCGATTTGTAAGAACTAGTGAAAACAGTAATCTTTATTTGAAGGAAGATACTGATGCTAACATTTTGATTGCTAAAATATTTGTTAATGACATCATATTTAGAGGCAATGACATACTATGCAAATCATTTACAAATGAAATGAGAAAAGAGTTTGAGATGTCTATATTTGGAGAGATCAAGTTCTTTCTTGGTGTGTAGATCATGCAACAAGATGAAGGCATTTTCATTACAAAATCCAAATACATTAAGGAAGTACTAAAAATATTCAAGATGGAAGATTCCAAACCAGTTGGAACACCGATGACAACTAGATGTAAGCTAACAAAGGAGGATAAGTCATCAGAGGTAAATTAGATTTTGTACAGATCTATGATTGGAAAACTCATGTATGTTGTACATAGTAGACCAGATATTGCACATGCAGTAGAAATAGTTGTAAGATTTTATACTAATCCTAGGGAATCACATATGACTATTGTGAAAAGAATCCTAAGATGTCTGAAGAATACCAAGGAATATGGCTTATGGTATAGAAGAGAAGGAAAATTTGAACTTAAGGTCTTTACCGATGCGGATTGGACTGGAAACATTGATGACTGAAAGAGCACAATTAGAGGAGCATTCTGGATGGGTGACAGACTTGTCACATGGATCAGTAAGAAGAAAGGATGCATCTTGTTGGTTGTATTCCTGGTTCTAGTCTATTTTCCAAAATTTTGTGATCCTCATGCTTTTCTTTCCTAAAGTTAGAAGTCTTTCAGTTCCTTGTAATATCCTTGTTGAAATTTATAGGGTCTTCAGGTCAAAATCCATGTGAAAATGCAAAATCTTGAAACCCTAGGTCCTGTTATGAGCCAAAATGAGAAAAAACCCTAAAATGTTCATCATACTTCTATTTTGGCGTTACCTTTTTGAAACAACTTAAGTCATGTGTTTAATACATAGTCTCCTAGTCGCATGATTTAACAGCATATTCCTTTTTGTTTTGAGACTTGGCGATTAACAATTGTCGGGATGTCTCTTAGTGAAATAGAATATTCTTTTTGTTTTGTGATGCTTGGCGGAACCCTTCATTTGTGAAGTCTCCAAATAAAGAAACATGTCAGCTATAAACAAAGGGGCCCACAGATGAGTTGCAGTGTCGCATGAATGATTTGACAGTTAGTGAATTATTATGAGACTTGGCGATTACTTCAGTCGCGTGGTCTCTGAATTGGCTTGTGGTTATGTAATAAGTGTAAAGTTCATGTCACATAGTCTCCAAAAGTGATGAAAATTAAATAAAAAATTCCGAGACTTCGCGACTAGCCACATACAGTTTGGAATATAGAGCAGTCGGGTGGTCGCTGGATCAGGATGTTAAGTCAGTTTTTATTTAGCAATTTAGAGACAAGCAATGGAAGGAGACACGTGTCCAAAGGTGAAAGGATTAATAGGTTTGTCACATGGTCTCCCAAAGGAATGAAGTCATCTGGCAATTAAGAGACTAATGTTATAAAGTGCTTTGTTGTCATGTAGTCTCTGAATTGATATAAAGATATTAAAAAATATTCAGCGACTTAGCGGAGCTGTTGGATGCAAAGATGAACATATCAAATGGTGGTCACGAAGTCTCTAATAAAAAAGGCTTAAAGGTAAAAGTGCTCATGACTTGGAGATAGTTGTTTGTCACGTAGTCTCTGAGTTAAAACCAAAAGAAAATGTTTGTCACATAGTCTCTTAAAGATTTGTCAAACTAACATTTATACTCAGTGATTAAGTGACCAAGGTAAGTCACGGGGTCTCATAAAGAAAAATAATATTGAGCGACTTGGAGATAACTATAAAAGATAAAGGTAACTGTCAGTCATGGAGTCTCTGAGTAAATTGTGAGTAACGTTTTTCATTCAGCGACTTTGACTTCCATAGTCGTGTGCTTGCTAGAAATGAGCCATGGTTAGCCAAGCAAAGAAAGTAACACAGTTGCTTGGTCTCTAGAAGAATTGAGGATTATGAAGTTGTTTTAGTGACAAGGAGATAATACACAATCACGTAGTTGCTAAATATGAAATTCATAAAAGCTGGCAATTGCTGACATGACAATATGAAGGATTCGGCGTCTAATGAAAATCTAGAATATTGATTGATGAATAAAAAGGGTAGCTAAGATGTATGACAGAGAGACAATCACATAGAGGCATGTCATCATCTTCGAATTTTATAAGGTTTTTTTGAAGATACACATATATGAATTTGATTTTGTGTCACACTCATGAACCACGGCTAGGTTTTCAATCAATTTCATAGCGTGCTAAATTGATGATAGAATTGATGATTTTTTAAATGATGAGCCATGTACTTGAAATATTTACCATAAAGAGTTGATTGAAGGCTCATTTTTTTTTTAACTTATCTTGCATTCAGAGTTACAAATCGAAGAAGTGCTAGGTTTTATGCATTGAGAGAAGAAATTGGTTAAGTTGCAGAGTACTCTATTGATTGTCAAGTTTTGAATTGCTGGGAACAGTGCATAGATAAAAGAAGTGAACCCTAAGAGAAGATTTGCCTCAATATCGGTAAAGGAAATAGGATTAGAATAGAGAAAACATGAGTAGAGAAATCAGTGTGGCCTCTACCAGTGGGAGAAGTGATGAGATAGATGATGATACTAAAGGGAAAATGAATTATTCTAAGGAATTCCTCAAATTGCTGTTGGGTTCTACACAAAACAAAAGGGCTAATGCAAATATTCTGACTGATGATTACTGTGATATCAGAGATGCTGACACTCCAGGATCAATAGGTTTTTCTCTTTTCAACTACTTCTCTAACAATTCTGATAACGCCATTCCAGTGTCAAACCCTTGGACCTGCGGTCTAGCTAGGTTAATTGTCCCTGACCTCTATATAGATGTAGACTTCTTTTTAGGTCTTTCCAGTCATTATGATGTCCTGTCAAAGACAATTAAGAAAAATGATGGCACTTCCCTTCTTATTCTGAATAGAAACTTGTTTATGCAAGCTTTTGGCTTGTATAGTACCATGTCCACAAAAATCAATATTACTAAACAAGAAGAGAGATATAGGTTAAAGCCTGGAATTGCTAGGGGATTATTGTAGAAACACATGCATAAGGAGGTTAGGAACCATCTTACTCCCATACCCGGTACAACACCCTATTTCTTCAAGGACCTACATTTCTATATCAAATATATTTCCTATGCCCTATGTAGAGTGTTAGGGAGAGATGGAGAAGCTGAGAAGATCAACACTAGGATTTTAATGATGGTGCTAGAATTATAAGAGGTGCATTCTAGCACTAGCTATGACTACATACAATACATCATTGGTGAGATGCATGAAGGTTATGTAGCAACACAGAAGAAGTTGAAAGATCCCAAGGAGAAGGAACCTAGGTTCTTTCACTATTCCATCCTGATGCATCTACTCTTGCATTTAAACTTCAGGATCATGGATGTGAACAATTTATATCCTCAAAGGATTTTTAAGGATGAGCCTAATCACATTTAGTTTTGGGTGAGGATTTCAAACTATACATCCAAGGATTGTGATTACTATGCATTTGAGAATTGGGTTGTATATCCAATAATGTAGAGCATGGGCATCAGCAAGACAAGACTCCCAATCAAGGTGCTCCAACTACTGAGGCCTTGTG
>MU225430.1:7699527-7711638 GCA_018584345.1 Thuja plicata
TTAGAACAATTCAACTGAATTGCCACCTTGTTAGAGGATTTACAAAATGGTTGTTAGACCAACTCTGTTAAGAGATTTCGGTATCACTGCTATAATGGCTAGAAAGTAACAATGAAGTGATCTGAATAAATACAACTTATCTTGCTGATATAGATCTCTGTTCTGCTCCAATAGATCCTTACTGATCACATATATCTTTTGCAGCACCTCAAGGATATCACCAATCCTTCATCAGAATTCGCATATTCCTGCTTCTTCACATTTCATCTCTCTGCACTTACACACTTGAATTCGCAACTTGATCTTTCTTATATACCCTTCAGGTTATCAAGTTGGCCCAATTACAAGTTTCAATTAATTACATATTACATTGGTCGGTTGCATACATATTTAACACAAATAATAACCTTTGGAAGCCGACACAGACCAGAAATGATATTCAACTCATGCTCGGTGAATACTGTAGATTCTGCTAAATCCTTTGGTAACTGACTGAACTCAGTAAGTACTGCGAACTCGGTAAAGACTGACTTTCCTTCATATATTCTTTGATGATCGACTGAACTCGGTAAAGACTGAATTTTGTTTGTTGACCGAGTGAGCCCGGCAGTAGCTAACTTCTCGATATAGTATACTTTGAGTGCTCGGTAGACTCTGTAAATTGCTTTTCTTACCGTCTAAACTCGGTAGACTCGGTAAACTACCTTGCTGAACATTCTTAGCTCGGTAGACTCTATCTAGTGACTGATATGAAATTTGTGTAACATCAAGGACAACACACAATTAAACAATTGTTTCCAACAATAACCCTGATTTTTGTATTGTTTCTTTAGGCTTGAGAGTAAGTGAAGAATAGGGGAATGATGATGGTGAATAGTGTGATCATAGTATGACCAATACTTATTCATCCCATGATATGGACCCAGACAATGAAGAGGAAAATCATGATTATTATATTTCACAAAGAAGGATGGAGAATCATCATCAACAGATCTTATCTGATAGTGAAACTGAGGAAACTGATGATGATATAAGATGTTATGCCCAAGACAATCAAGATGTTCCACTCATCAAGAAAGCTTCAGAGGAAGAGAAGGCTAGAATCACTACAGAATTAGTGAATAAAGCTAGAAGCAATTACCACTTGAGGAATAGGGTGGTAGGTGGTGCTGGTAGCCAACCCTTAGGTGTCTTTATAAAGGAAAATAAAACAGACACCAAATATGTGCAGAAAAAAGATGGACCTAGTGAAAATGTAAATAAACATAAGGTCAAGATTATTACAAAAACCATAGAGCCAAATGTTGTACAAGAGGAAGATGTGAGAAGACAAGAAAAAAATGTTCCTGTTCAAAAGATAGAAAATGAAAAATTAAAAGAGTCAGCTCAAAAAGAACACAATGAAGAAAATGATGTCACTATTGACAAATCAAAATTTTCAGATATGAGATACACTCCAGTAGATATGGGTCAATGTTTGTCTGAGATGACAGTTAAGGTTCCATTTCTGGAAATGATGAGGATTAAAGAACATAAGGAAAAATTAATGTCATTATTAAATAGTGTACCCACAATAAAGGTCTAGAGTCCAGTGGATGTTTCCAAGAGGCCAATTACCAAGGAAAATGAAGTAGAGGTGTTGACATCTGAAATTCCTTAAATATTCTTGAATGCAATTTCTTCCCCAAAAGTTGTTGACCCATTTTTTATTTCATTGATAATTAATGATAAGATGCTCAAAAATTGCATGATTGATTCAGGAGCCTCTAATACAGTTATGCTAGTTGAAATCATGAGGGCAATGGGCTTACAAGTTGATACACCTTATGGAAGATGCAGAGCTATGGATTCTAGAGAGGTCCCTGTGATTGGTACCATTGAGGCTATGCCTTATAGAATAGCAGTATGCCCTGATGTAGTAATGACTATGAATGTTCTTGTGGTTGACATACCACCTCATTATGGCATGTTGCTATCAAGAAAATGGAGTGCTCAAATGGGAGGTAGTATACAAAATGATTTATCATATGCTACTTTCAACATTGCTGAAAAAAATATTAAGGTCTTAAGGGAGAGTAGAACTCCCCACATGATAGAAAAATTTGAAGACACTAATGTTAACTGTTGCATTGACATAGACATGGAAAATTTCAGGATGCAAAAAAGTGAACTTTATTGTCAAGATCAAAAGGCTGACCCTTTGAACAGAGAATTAATCATGCAGGAAGATGGATTATGGAAAATGTACTTTGATGGTTCTTGCTCTAAATAAGGATCAGGGGTAGGAGTATTGTTGATATCTCAATCAGGTACAACTTTTAAGTACTCATTTCTGTTAGCCTTTCAATGTACAAACAATACTGCAGAGTATGAGGCTTTATTCTTAGGACTTGAAATTGCTATCAAACATGATATAAAATGTGTAAAAGTTTATGGTGATTCTGAGTTAGTGGTAGCACAAGTCAGATCCAAATATGTTGTAAAGAATGATAGATTGAAAATGTCTAAGTATGCTATTTGGGATCAACTTGAAATTTTTTATGCCTTTGATATAAGTTGGTTAGAAAGGTCAAAAAATATTATGGCTGATTTTTTAGTGAATGTTGCTTTAAAAAATGATGATTTGACCTTACATGGGGTGTCAATACTAGAAGTCAAAACAAGACCAGTTGTTATGGACAACATATACAACTGGCAGGTGTTCCAGGATGATCAAGATATTTTGATGTTCATGCAATGTTTAGACCATTATGAGAACCATAGTATAGATTGTAGTTCCTTACTGTAACATGATGATGGGAAAGATTACATCTTTGGAAATGAAGTTGTCCAATTAAGTTCTAATCAGATTCCTAGGGGTCTGGTGGAGCTTGAAGCATTGTTTATAAGTTAGAAAAATGATTCATCAAAGTTAAGCAATGCCAAGATTGAGGATTTAGAAGAAATAAACTTAGGATCTGAAAGTAGTCCTCAAATAGTTTATATTGGGAAAAGTTTAGATTCTCACATAAGGATAAATCTAATTAAATTATTGAGAAAATACAAACATGTTTTTTCTTGGTCATATGAAGACTTGAAAGCATACAAAGAAGACCTTTTTCAACATGAAATCCCATTGAAATCATATGTGAAACCACTTAGGCAAAAACAAAGGCCTATTAACCCCTTGTTGGCTCCTAAAATGCAACAAGAGTTGATGAAACTCAAGGATGCTGGGATAATCTAGCCTATTAGACATTCAACTTCGGTATCAAATTTAGTGCCAGTTAGAAAAAAGAATGGTGATATTAGACTGTGTGGATTTCAGGAACCTAAATATTGCTTCATTGAAAGATAACTATTCATTACCCAATATGGAAGCAATGTTACACAAGGTGATTGGTTGTGAGTTGTTGTCTATAATGGATGGTTTCTCTGGTTATAACCAGGTCTTAGTTAAAGAGACAGAGCAGTATAAAACTACATTTACTACTCCATGGGGAAGCTATGTGTATATCAGAATGCCTTTTGGATTAAGAAATGCAGGGGCAACTTTTCAGAGGGCTATGAATGTTGCTTTCAAGGAATTCATTGATCTATTCATGGTTATTTACCAAGATGACTTAACTGCATATTACAAAAGGGCTATTGATCATTGTGATCACTTGGGTAAGATTTTTAACAAAGCATTAGAATATGGTGTTTCACTAAATCCTAAGAAGTGTCATTTTGCAGTCAAAGAGGGAAAGTTGCTTGGACATATAGTGTCTGGAGAAGGGGTAAGAATAGACCCTGAGAGAGTAGAAGCAATTCAAAAGGTGATTGCTCCAAAGAACTTAAAAGGTGTGCAATCTTTCTTAGGGAATATAAACTTTGTCCGAAGGTTCATAGTAAATTTTGCATAAATTGTTAAACCCATTGTCAAATTATTAAAGAAAGATGCCAAGTTTGTTTGGAATGAAGAAGCTCAACATGCATTTGAAAAAATAAAGAAAGAAGTACAGGAAGCTCCAGTTTTGAAATCTCCATATTATACTAAGCCTTTATCTTTATTTTCATTTGCATCATTCTATACAATTGTTGCTATTTTGCTTCAAAAGGATGAACAAAGATTTGAACATCCCATAGCTTTTTACAGTAAGTCCTTGCAGGCTGCAGAGCTTAACTATGAAATAATGGAGAAGCAGGCTTATGCATTGGTAAAGGCTATGAAATATTTCAAGCCCTACTTGGTTTGTGCTAAGGTATAGGTCTATGTTCCTCATGCAGTAGTAAAGGATATCCTTACACAATCAGAGGTAACTGGTAAGAGGTGTAAGTGGATTTCAAGAATTCAACCTTGAGATCAATATCACCAGTTTAATAAGAGGACAAGGTTTGGAAAAGCTCATGATAGAAGAGAACCTAGATTTAATACAACTAAATCAAACAAAAATACAAGACCAAGCCATTACTAGCATAGAAAGGCAACCATACTATACTGATATTGTATTCTTTCTTAAAAGTGCAAAGTGTCATGTTCATTTGTCTGAAAATTAGAAAAGGAATCTTAAATTGCAAACTCAAAGGTATACTCTGATCCAAGGTGACTTGTTTTGGAAAGACAAAAATGGTGTACTATTATCATGCCTTGACACATACCAAGTTGAGAAATTTTTGACTGAAATGCATGATGGAGAATGTGGAGGTCACTTTTCTGCTAAAACTGCTGGCCATAAGATTTTAAGGGTAGGGTACTATTGGCCTACTTTGTTCAAGGCTACTTATATGCATGTCAGGAAATGTGAGCCATGTCAAAGGTTTTCCAATAAACTAAAATTTTTAGGTGCTCTGTTGCTAAACCTAGTGAGTACTGAAGCTCCTTTTGCTATGTGGGGGATTGACTTTATTGGTAAATTTCAAGAGAAATCTAGTAGAGGATATAGTTGGATATTATTTTCCACAGATTAATTTACAAAGTGGATTGAAGCTATCCCTACAATGAAAGCAACAAGCAAGGTGGTTATTGAGTTTCTCATGGAGAATATTATAACCAGATTCGGTGTACCCACTAAGTTAGTGATGGACAATGCTATGAGTTTCAGATTAGAAGAAATGACAAGTTTCTGTGAAAGGTGTGGGATTACAATATCATACTCATCCCCATATCACCCACAGGCTAATGGACAAGCTGAGTCCAGCAATAAGAGTATATTGAAGATACTGAAAAGGACTCTAGAAAAAAATAAGAGAACATGGCACACAAAGTTAAAGTTAGCCCTTTGGGCTGATAGGATAACACTCAAAAAGGCAACTGGTAAGTCTCCTTTTGAGTTGGTATATGGTCTACAAGCAAGGTTTCCAATTAACAAGATTTTACCAATATGCCAATTTATACAGCAAGAATATTTAGATGTCTCTGACAATATACAAGATAGAATGGTTTAGCTGATTGAATTGGATGAAGATAGGAGAAATAGTGAGAGAGAAAACATAAAATTATAGCAGAAGATGAAGTACCTATTTGAAAAATTGGCTACTGAGAGAAAATTCCAGGTTGGTGACCTAGTTCTCCAATGGAATGCAAGAGTAGAAGACAAAGGTAAGAACAAGAAATTTGAGTCTTTGTGGCTAGGACCTTTTATTATTTTAGAAAATTTTGGCAAAGACTCTTATTTATTGAAAAATATGGAGGAAGAAGATTTTGAGTTGCCTGTGCATGGGCAATTCTTGAAGCCTTTCTTTAATTGAAGATCAAAGTAATGCACAAGTAAATATGTATCATATTGTACATAGTTTCCCTTCTGTTTTAGGTTAGTAGGTCTTTGCTTCATTTTTTGAAGGGTCTACAACCAGAGATTCTATGGTTCCTGGCCATAAACTATGTTTAGTCAATCCTCAGATAGAGCCACTTTTGGTTGTATTCCTGGTTCTGGTCTATTTGCCAAAATTTTGTGATCCTCATGCTTTTCTTTCCTTAAGTCAGAAGTCTTTCAGTTCCTTGTAATATCCTTGTTGAAATTTATAGGGTCTTCAAGTCAAAATCCATGTGAAAATGCAAAACCTCAAAACCCTAGGTCCTGTTCTAATCCAAAATGAGAAAAAACCCTAAAATGTTCATCATACTTCTATTTTGGCATTACCTTTTTGAAACAACTTAAGTCATGTGTTTAATACATAGTTTCCTAGTCGCGTGATCTTAACAACATATTCCTTTTTGTTTTGAGACTTGGCGATTAACTATTGTCGGGATGTCTCTCAGTGAAATAGAATATTTTTTTTGTTTTGTGAGACTTGGCAGAGCCCTTTAGTCGTGAAGTCTCCAAATAAAGAAACATGTCAGCAATAAACAAAGGGGCCCATAGATGAGTCGCGGTGTCACGTGAATGATCTAGTAGTTAGTGAATTATTATGAGACTTGGGGATTGTTTTAGTTGCGTGGTCTCTGAATTGGCTTGCGATTATGTAATAAGTGTAAATTTCATGTTGCATAGTCTCCAAAAGAGATGATAGTTAAGTAAAAAATGTTGAGACTTCGCAACTAGCCGCGTACAGTTTGGAATACAGAGCAGTCGGGTGGTCACTGGATCAGGATGCTGAGTCAGTTTTTATTCAGTGATTCATAGACAAGCAATGGAATGAGACACATGTCCAAAGGTGAAAGGATTAATATGTTTGTTTCATGGTATCCCAAAGGAATGAATTCATCTAGCGATCAAGAGACTAAGGTTATAAAGTGCTTTGTTGTCGCGTAGTCTCTAAATTAATATAAAGATAGTAAAAAATATTCAATGACTTAGTGGAGCCATCAGATGCAAAGATGAAAAGATCAAATGGTGGTCGTGAAGTCTCTGATCAAAAAGGCTCAAAGGTAAAAGTTCTTGTGACTTGGAGATATCTATTGGTCACATAGTCTCTGAGTTAAAACCAAAATAAAATGTTTGTCGCATAGTCTCTGAAAGATTTGTCAAACTAACATTTATACTCAGCGATTAAGCGACCAAGGTAAGTCACAGGGTCTCATAAAGAAAAATAACATTCAATGACTTGGAGATAACTATAAAAGACAAAGATAACTGTCAGTCACGGAGTCTCCAAATAAATTGTGAGTTAAGTTTTCCATTCAACAACTTTGATTTCCACAATTGTGTGATTGCCAGAAATGAACCATGGTTAGCCAGGCAAAGAAAGTAACACAGTCACTTGGTCTCCAAAAAAATTGAGGGTTATGAAGTTGGGTCAGCAACAAGGAGATAATACACAGTCCTGTAGTCGCTAAATATGAAATTTAGAAAAGGTGGCAGTTGCTGACATGACAATATGAAGGATTCGGCGTCCAATGAAAATCCAAAATATTGATTGATGAATAAAAAGGGTAGCTGAGATGTATGATAAAGAGCCAATCACATAGAGGCATGTCATCACCATTGAATTTTATAAGGTTTTTCTGAAGATACACATATATGAATTTGATTTCCTTTCACACTCATGAGCCACAGCTACGTTTTCAATTAATTTCACAGCGTGCTGAATTGATGACAAAATTGATGATTTTTCAAATGATGAGCCGTGTACTTGAAATAGTTACCATAAAGAGTTGATTGAAGGCTCATTTTTTTTAACTTATCTTACATTCAGAGTTATAGAGTGAAGAAGTGCTAGGTTTTCTGAATTGAGAGAAAAAATTGGTTAAGTTGCAAAGTACTCTATTGATTGTCAAGTTCTGAATTGTTGTGAACAATGCACAGAGAAGAGAAGTGAACCTTGAGAGAAGATTTGCTTCAATATCGGAAAAGGAAAGAGGATTAGAATAGAGAAAACATGAGTAGAGCAGTCAGTGTGGTCTCTACTAGTGGGAGAAGCGATGAGATAGATGATGATACTAAAGGGAAAAGGAATTATTCTAATGAATTCCTCAAATTGCTGCCGGGTTCTATACAAACCAAAAGGGATAATGCAAATATTCTGACTGATGATTACTCTGATATCAGAGATTCTGACACTCCAGGATCAACATGTTTTCTCTTTTCAACTACTTCTATAACAATTCTGATAAGGCCATTCCAGTGTCAAACCCTTGGACCTGCGGTTTGGCTAGGTTAATTGTCCCTGACGTCTATATAGATGTAGACTTGTTTTTAGGTCTTGCCAATCATTATGATGTCTTTTCAAAGACAATTAAGAAAAATGATGGCACTGCCCTACTTATTCTGAATAGAAACTCATTTATGCAAGATTTTGGCTTGTATAGGACCATGTCCACAAAAATCAATATTACTAAACAAGAAGAGAGATATAGGTTAAAGCCTGGAATTGCTAGGGGATTATTGTAGAAACACATGCATAAGGAGGTAAGGAACCATCTTACTCCTATACCTAGTACAACACCCTATTTCTTCAAGGACCTACATTTCTATATCAAATATATTGCCTATGCCCTATGTAGAGTGTTAGGGAGAGATAGAGAAGCTGAGAAGATCAACACTAGGATTTTAATTATGGTGCTGGACTTACAAGAGGTGCATTCTAGCACCAGCTATGACTACATACAATACATCATTTATGATATGCATGAAGGTTTTGTAGAAACATAGAAGAAGATGAAAGATCCCAAGGAGAAGGAACCTAGGTTCTTTCACTATTCCATCCTGATGCATCTACTCTTGCATTTTAACTTTGGGATCATGGATGTGAACAATTTAGATCCTCAAAGGATTTTTAAGGATAAGCCTAATCCCATTTAGTTTTGGGTTAGGATTTGGAACTATACATTTAAGGATTGTGATTACTGTGCATTTGAGATTTGGGTTGTATATCCAATAATGTAGAGCATGGGCATCAGTAAGACAAGACTCCCAATCAAGGTGCTCCAACTACTGAGGCCTTTTGAATATGTAGACAAATCAGAGGGAGATCATAACTGGGGAGACTTCTTCCTTGAGGAGAACTTTACCATGAATAGGGTATATGGATGTGTGCATCCACCCCATATCTTTCCCTACCATGTGCCATCAAGAGTTGCTATCATGGAATTCATCTGGCAGCTTTTGTTTGACAAATAATGAGCATTTTGCACCACACAGGAAGGGGAGCTTAACCCCTAGGCAATTCAAGATTTTCAATTTCACTATTGGTAAAGGTGCCATTCACACAGTCATCCAGTGGTTGGAGAGCTACAGAATGGGGGCAGCCTCATATAGGTACATTGATCCTGAGGGTTTCATGGCATGAGTCACAAAGCTTCTAACCCCCACAATCCCTAATACAAATGTCCATTGTACATGTATAAAAGAGGATGCAACAAGAAATATTCTTGATGAAGATGAAATTAGGACAAGAAGGGAGAGGATCTAGGAATTACTAAAGCTAGAAACACAAATAAAGAGAAATGGGTTAGCCTTTGGAGGCTTCTATCCTGATTTTCCCCACTTTGATAGAATCAAAGCCATGATTGATAATTTATATGTGCTTTGTGAGCAAATTGACAATGTTCTAGATAATAAAGGACCCCAAGAGCCTGAACATTCAGAGTCAGAATATGAAAGTGGTAGTGATGGTGACTATGCCCATCCACCTCAATATGATCAGCCTCAACAAGATGTTGCAGAAGTACCACAGCTGTAGGGAGAGGAGGGCCATATCATTGACCTAACAGAGGTCTCCTAGCAAGACGATTTAGAAGAGCCTTAAGACAAGAGGAAAAAAGTTGACATAGGACATCCTTCAATTGTTAGGAAAGAAAAGAAAAAGGATAAAGTGAGTGCCTTGGTTCTTGGCAATAGATTATATGACCATAACTTAAGAAAATTGATCAGACAAAGAAAAAAGAAACAACTAGATGTAGAGGAAAATATTGAGTTGCATCTCAAGTCATGTATTGATGAAAGATTAATACATCAGTAAAAGTTTTTAAGTGATGATAGTTTTATCAAGACTGATGAATTTCAAGATTTCTTGAGATGGAATAAGGAGGAAATAAGAGCTCAATTGAAAGTTGATGGTGAGGAGACAATTACAAATGAGGCTCTATTAGCCTTACAATCATATGACCCTGATTATGAGGATATCTCACCAAATGAGGCCAGGTAGATGGTATTAAACAATGGCATATTGTTGGCTGAGGGTTGGGACTCAGCCTCAGCTTTCATCATTGATAAGATAAGGAAGCAACCAAATTTGAAAATGGCAAGTCAGGTACAAATGGGAGACATGATAAAGGGTTTTGGGTATAGCCCAAAGTCTCAGGCCTTTGCCATGTGGAGCCTTTGCCCAAAAGACCAGAAACCTTAGTTGGTGAACATCCAAGAGAATATGGTGGGTAATCAAATGGTTTGGTCAGTATAGAATATAGGGGATCTAGAGATATCTAAAATTATGACAGACTAGGCACACTTAAATGAGGACAAGACCAAACAACTGTCTGATAAGTGTAGCATTTTTATAGAAGAAACCAGTGCTTTGGCCAAAGACAGGGAGTTGTGCCACATAAAATACACCAATAGGATAAGGCAATTGCTGAGTTGCTAAAACAATTGGAAAAAAAGCTTGAAGTGGTGTGTGTACCTTCACAAACACCTTTGCAAATTGACGAGAAAGCAAAGTCAGAGGACGTGGTTGAAAAGGATGACATGGGAGAAAAGTAGAATGAGATAGCCTTGAATGCATTTAGGTGCATTTTGCAACATAGAATTGATATATTGAAGGATAAGATAGATGTCATCCTCAATGCATATAATAAGTTGTCTACCTTACATACAGAGATAACAAGGTACCTTGCTATATTGAACCCTTATTTTGTTAATTGGTCTCCTAGGGTGCAACTATTTGAGAAGCTTGCCATTTTGTAGCCTTTAAAATCAGATTTACCTGAGGTGGTGACAAAAGTAGGAGATGAGACTAAAAAGGTCAATGTGGCCTTATCATTATTCAAGGGCAAGTTAAACCAAGTAGAGGTTAAGTTGAGCATGTTTTCTTCAGATTTCAATAGATTTGTTCCTTCCCTTAGAGGAGAAGATGATCATATAAAAGCTTTGGAGGTCTTGAAGAATGATTTTGATAGTAAGAAAGTCATTTTAGGATCTGATTTAGATATTGAAGGCTTTAATAAGATTTTGGATGAGGCCTTCAGAGCTGAAACTGACATCAATAAACTTTTGATGGATATTAAGAGAATTACTAATGTCAGGTGGGAAAGGCAAAAGGCATAGGTACAAAGCACTCAAGACTTCAAGTGGCTGACTAATGATGAGGTGACAACATGGGACCTGATGACTAGGTCCAAGAAGAAGAAACCTAAAATTGATGAGGAAATTCTTGATGAAGATTAGAGGGGAACACTTGGTGCCTGATCATTGAGCACAAGGAGGTTAGCTATTTATAGAGACAAGTTTAAGTTAGCCTATAATGGTGGTCACTTAATCTTGCTTCAAATACCAGAAGCTATCCTAAATATTTTCAGACAAAGGCGTCAGATTCCAAAAAGGACAAGGAATATCAGATCTTTATCCTCTATTTTTGTCCTACCACCGCTTCTTCATTCTATTCTTTTGTCTTTTCTATACTTTTTAAGGTTAGGTTCCTTAAACCATTAGAGGCTTTTTGCATCCTAAAATAAAGGATTCCAAGATGGTTAGGGGCCTATATATAGGATAAAAGTTGTAATTTGTAAGAGGATGAAATATATAGAAAATCAATCTTTCTAGACTTATGTCTGTGTCTTTCAAGCTTTCAAGATTTTTATGTACTAAAGAAGGATCATATCAATAAAATACAGTGCAATTTTTCTCTATCTTCATTGTTGTCTCTTTAAATTTTTGTGTATGCTCTTTTATGTTTGAATTTGTAAGGCAATTTCAAGCATTTTAGCTATAAGGTAGCTATCTAATCACTTGTAAGTTTCTTTCAAGGAAAGAACTAAGTTTTGTAAGTGGTTTCAGGGAGCATAACAATAGTTAAGGATTGGATACAATATCATAGAGATGATAGGATAATTTTTAAGGCATTTTATATGAATTGTATGTAAGTTTTAAGGCATCTTACAGTATTTTGTTTTTATGTATTTCTATGAACTTTAAGTTATTGACTCTATAGCCCAAAGGATAGGCACTGGTCTAGGAATTGATTTGATAATCTGTCATTATCCAAACATTCAAA
>MU225430.1:7711699-7723332 GCA_018584345.1 Thuja plicata
GTATTCCTAAAGGTTACAGTTGAAGTTTGTTGATTTCTTAAAGAGAAAATCAAATAGGTTATTCCTCCTAGATTCATAAGAGTTATAAAAGGAAAGAAGAATGTATTTCTTGGTTATGTTGCTATCTGCTATCATTAAGATATTGATTTGGATTTCCAAACTTGTCCTTAGAATAATCATAGTTATCTATATTTTTATATACATGTCCATCTAAAAACTGAGCATTCAACACATAAGGTTCAATCCACTCTAAAGATACTGTTAAGACAATAATCAGTCATAGGTAAAACCTGCCTGAGTCAGTGGATCTCAAAAATGAAGGAGGTGATAATAGGTATCCCCAGTGTTATCAAATACCTCAGTAATTAGTGTTTTTCCCTTGCTTGAGTCATAGTGTCAAAGGGAAATTAGGGGTCATAAAGTTGTTTAAGATTTCAAATATCTTTCAGAGGCCTAGCAAGAGAAAACCCTAACACATCTCTTAGTCTATTGCAGAAGCAGAGTATGTTGATGCTATTGCAAACTGTTCAAATATTGCATGGATCAAATAGTTACTAGAAGGTATACATATGAAAATTCTTGAACTAGTAATTATCTATTGTGACAATACCAGTGCAATAAACATTTCCAAGAATCTAGTCATGCATGCTAAAACAAAGCATATTGCCATCAAGTATCATTATTTAAGATAACAAGTACAAGAAAAGGAGGTGATACTTGAGTATGTGCAATCAAAGGAATAATTAACCAATATCTTCACCAAGCCACTGCCCGAGGATGCATTTGAGTACTTGAGAAAGAGACTAGGGGTCAGACCCTTGTCTACTGGTCAGTAAGATGACTAGAAGGCTGCATCAGCCTAAATATTATTAGAATATCATTCATGTTGATGCAATTAGAAAAATAGACTTCGAGGATACATCTATACACAACAATGTATGTATATACTCTGAGCACCAAAGTTGTTATATTGCTGATGGATCGAGAAATTCAAGGAATATATTATGGATAGAAAGGATTTGTTTGGCATTGCTATCAAATATTTGTTTGGTATTGCTATCAAAGGGAGAGATTATATCCATTATCACATCAGGGAGAAATTATATGGTAGAGATTATATCCATTACAAGTATCCAAATGGAGAGAATTGCTGAAAAGAGAGATCAAAAGAAAAGAGAACAGTCAAAGGGAGAGAGTTTGACACATGAAAAGAACACATCACGTCAGAAGGAAGAGAGATTCTACATCTATCTAGGGAAGGGATTGAAGATATAGAGCGAGCTACAAGAATCAAATCTAAGCTATAAAGAGCTTACCGAGGACTAGATATTTGTATTAATTATAGTACATAAGATTGGTAGTTGGATGAACTTCAATGGTTATATTTCACATTGTATTAGTGATAATATAGTGTTATAATATAGTGTGTTGCCATCAATGACAAAGGGAGAGATTGATGAACTATAACTAATTGAATGTTTGAAGATGTTAAGTTGATGATCATGCAATGTGTTAGCACTTTTTCTTGCAACATTTACCTAATGACGACAGTATACCTTATATACTTGAATGCAACCTCTTTTAGGAAAGATAAAGGCTAAATGCTGAGGTATTTGATAACACTAGGGATATCCATTATCACCTCCTTCATTTTTGAGCTCCACAGACTCAGGTAGGTATTACCTTTTAAAGATCACTGATGCTTTCAACCCATGTATTTGATGGATTAATTCATTCACTGGTTATGTACCTAAAACCTCACTATAACAACTTATAAAATACTTTAGAGATTGTAATAATTGATTTGAAATAGAGTATTATAAGCCAGGCTATGGTTTTGATAACATGAACCAATGAGACAAGGATTTGCATCATTCTTCCTTTTGTTTTTAGGAGGGATAACCTAATGATTCACTCTTCAAGGAATCACTAAAATGGACACTGTCCTGCTGACATGAGTCCTTACTGAGTTCAGTTTGTTTGTTCTTAGTAACAGAAGTATTTTGATGGAAATAATTTTGAATAGTTTTGAAAACTTGGATGATGATGGATTATCAGACCAAAACTTAGATCAGTGCCTATCCTTTGGGTTACAGAGTCAATAAGCCCAAGTCTCATAGAAACAAAATACTTTAAGCTACCTTAAAACCTACATATAATTCAGATAAAATGCCTTACAAATTATCTAGTTACCTCAAAAATACTGTATCAAATCTTTAAATATTGATATGCTCCTTGAAACTACCCACAAAACTTAGTTCTTTACCTGAAAGAAACTTGTAATTAATTAAATAGTTACCTTGTAACCAAAATGCTTCAGACTGCCTTACAACCTTAAGCATAAAAAAGCATACACAGGAAATAAAGAGACAACAATAGAGAAGAGTAAAATTGCACCGTATTTTATTGATATGATCCTTCTTTCATACATGAAAAAGCTTTGAAGCTTGAAAACATAGACACAAATCTAGAAAGTCTAATTTTACAATATATTTCATCCTCTTTACAAAATACAACTTTTTCCTATTTATAGGTCCCTAACCATCTTGGAATCCCTTTTCTTTTAGGATGCAACAAGCTTCAGATGGTCTCAGAAAACCTAACCCTAAAACTATAGAAAAGACAAAAAGAGAGAAGAAGCGGTGGAATGACCAAGTCAAGAGATGAAATCAGATATTCTTTGTTCTTCACCCAATCTGGTGACTTTATTCTGAAAGTATACATAGTAGCTGGTAGTATTTATGTTGAGTTTGGATGACCATGCTTATATACTCACCTACACTTTCCTTTAGTAATAACTGACTTCCTTATCCTTAATAGTGAAGCGCCAAGTGTTCACCTTTACTCATCATCCAAGACTTCTTCCTCAACTACTGGCTTCTTTCTCTTGGGTGTGGTCATCAATTCCCATGATTTCACTTCATCATCGGTTGGCCACTTGAAATCTTGAGTGCCCTGTCTTTGTGCCTTTTGGCTATCCCATCTAACATCAGTGATGTTCTTAACATCAACTAGAAACTTATTGATATCATTTTCTGCCTTGAAAGCTTCATCCAAGATCTTATTGAATCCTTCAATATCCACATCTGACCCCAAAATAAATGCCTCATCACTAGGCATTTTTTTTTCAAATTCATTCCTTCAGGCATCCAAAGCTTTTACTTGATCATCATCTCCCCTTAAGGAAGGAACAAATCTATTAAAATCAACAGAAAAGAGGCTTAACTTAACCTCTATTTGATTCAATTTGCCTTTAAAGAATGAGAGAGCAATATTGACCCTTTTGATCTCATCTTCCACCTCTGTCACTATTTTTGGCAAATATGACCTCAGGGCTTGTAAAGATACAAGCTTCTCAAACAATTGTACCCCGGTGGACCACTTGGTAAAATAGGGGTTCAAGATAGCAAGATACCCCATCACCTCTGTATGCAAAGCTGGCAACTTGTTATAGGCATTAAGTACAACATTAGTCTTATCCTTCAAGACTTCAATTCTATGTTGTAGAACACCTCTTAATTCTCTCAAGGCAACTTCATTCTTCTTTTGTCCTATATCCTCCTCCTTAACCACCTCCTCTAATTTTTCCTTGTCTTCAATTTGCAAAGGCTGTGGTTGTATAGGCACATACATCACCTCAGGCTTCTCTTCCAATTCCTTCATCAATATTTTTATCACCAGATCTTGCTAGTGTAGCTAGATATGGCACATTTCCCAGTCTTTAGCCAATGCACTTGTTTCTTCTAACAATGTGCTACACTTATCAGACAACTGTTTAGTTTTGTCATCATTTAAGTGAGCCTATTGTGTCATGATTTGGGATATTTCCAAATCCCTTGTATTCTACACAGACCAGACCATCTGATTGCCCACCATGTTTTCTTGAATGTTTACTAGCTGAGGCTTTTGATCCTTCGGGCATAGGCTCCACATTGTAAAAGCCTGAGATTTTGGGCTATACCTAAATCCTTTGATTACATCTCCCATCTGCACTTCATTGGCCATCTTTAGATCAGGCTGCTTTCTTATTTGGTCAATTATGAAGGCAGATGCTAAGTCCCATCCCTCAGCCAATAATATGCCACTACCTAACACCAACTTCCTGGCCTCCTCAGGTGAGATGTCCTCACTTTCAAGGTCATAAGACAGCAAGGCCACTAAGGCCTCATTTTTTATTGTCTCCTTTCCATCAATAGTCAATTGAGCTCTTATTTTCTCCTTATACCATCTTAGGATGTCTTTAAACTCCTCAATTTTGACAAAGTTGTCATCACTCAAAAATTGTTGTTGATGGATCAATCTTTCATCAACACAAGCCTTAAGGGGCAATTCAACCTTCTCCTCCAAATCAGGTTGTTGTTTCTTGCCTTCCCTAATAATTTTTCTCAGGTTATGGTCATATAACCTATTTAATAGCACCAGGGCTCTTGCTTTATCCTTTTTCTTCTCCTGCCCCTCAACTGAAGGCTGACTTATCTCCATTTTTTGCCTCTTAGCAGTAGGATCTTCTAAATCATCAGGTTGTGTGGCCACTGTTAAGTCAACAATGTGGCCCTCTACTCCTTGGAGCTATGGCATCTCAGCAACATCTTGTTTAGGTTGAACATATCTAGTAGGACAGGCGTAATCACTATCACTACTGCAATCATATTTAGACTCTGAGTGGTCTGGCCCTTGGGCACCTTTCTTATCAAGAATAGTCTCAAGATGTTTACTGAGGACATAAAAATTATCGATCATGGCCTTTATTTTGTCAAAATATGGGAGATTAGGGTAGAAACCCCCAAAAGCTAACCCATTTCTTTTGATTTGCCTTTCAAGGTTCAGCAACTCCTGAATCCTTGTTCTTCTTCTCTTTATCTCATCTTCATCAAGAATGTTCCTTGTTGCATCCTCCTTAATACATTCACAATGGACATTGGTATTGGGGATTGTGGGAGTATACAATTTCCTGGCTCCTGCCATGAAGCCTTCAGGGTCAATGTATCTGTAAGCTGCTGCCCCCATTCTGCACCCTTCTAACCATTGGCTAACTACATCAATAGCACCTTTACCAATTGTGAAATCAGAAATTCTGAATTGTCTAGGGGTCAAGGTCCCCTTCTTATGTGGTGAAAAGTGCTCATTATCTGTTAACAACAGTTGCCAAATGAATTCCATTGCTGCCACCCTTGCTGGTACATGGTAAGGCAAGATATGAGGGGGATGAATACACCCATATATCCTGATTATGGTATAGTTTTCTTATAAGAATAAATCACCCCAATTTTGGTCTCCCTCCCATTTATCAGAGTAGTCACATGGCCTTAGCAGTTGCATGACCTTTATTGGGACCCTTGTCCTGCTGATGCCTAGACTCTTTATTATTGGATACACAATCCAATTTTGGAAAGCACAATAATCACAATCCTTAGACGTATAATTCCAAACCCTCACCATAAATTGGATAGGATTAGGTCCATCCTGATAAAATCTCTGAGGAGCCAAATTACTCTCATCCATGATCACAAAATTAAAGTATAAGAGTATATGCATGAGGATAGAATAATGGAAGAACTTGGGTTCCTTTTCCTTAGGGTCTTTCATCTTCTTCTACATTGCTATGAATCCCTCATGCATTTGATCTATAATATGCTGAATATAATCATAACTGGTGCTAGAATGCACCTCCTATAAATCCAACACCATCATCAATATCCCAGCATTTATCTTCTCTGCTTCCCCATCTATCCCTAGCACTCTACATAGGGCATAGGCAATGTAATTTATGTATAAGTGTAAGTCCTTGTAATAATAAGGGCTTGTCCCAGACATAGGATCCAAATACTTCCTCACCTCCTTAAGCATATGCTTCTGCAACTGTCCTCTAGCAATACCAGGCTTTAACTTATATCTTTGTTCCTGTTTAGTCATGTCAATTATGGTGGATATGGTGCTATAAAAACCAAAAGCTTGCATAAATGAATTTCTATTTAGGACAAGCAGGGCAGTGCCATCATTCCTCTTAATCGACTTAGACAAGACATCATAATGACTAGCGAGGCCTAAGAACAAATCTACATCTAGGTAGACATCAGAAACTATTAGTTTAGCTAAACCACAAGCCCAAGGGTTTGATACTGGGATAGGTTTATTAGAATTCTTTAAAAAGTAGTTAAAAAGGGAAAAACCTGTTGTCCCCAGAGTATCAGCATCTCCGATATCATAGTAGTCATCTTTAAGCAGATTAGCATCTTCCCTGCTGTTCTGAGTTGATCCTGGCAATAATTTGAGGAATTCATCTGAGAAATTTCATTTTCCCTTTGTCCCTTCATCAGCCTTTTCACTCCTACCATTGGTTGAAGCTACACTAACTTCTTTTCTCATGTTTGCTATGCTTGAATCCCCTCTTTTTTTTTTACCGATATTGAAACAAATCTATCTTTCAAGATTCACTTACTCCTTTGTGCACAATTCTCAGGAATTCAATGACTTTAAATCAATGGAAAACTCTGCAATTTTCTGATTTCTTCTCTCTTCTTAGAAAACTTAGCACTTCTTCACTCTGAAACTCAAAAAGAAAGATAAGTTAAAATGAGCCTTCAATCAGTTATTTATGGTAACTATTCCCAATACACGGCTCATCATTTGAAAAAAAATCAATTTTGTCTTCAATTCAGTATGTTGTGAAATTAATTTAAAACCTAACCGTAGTTTGATGAGCGTGACAGGACATCAAATTCACAAATATGAATCCTTAGAAAAACCTTATAAAATTTGAACAAGATGACATGTCTTCATGTGATTGGCTCTTTGTCATACATCTCAGCTACCCTTTTTTACACATTAATCAATATCTGAGCCTGTCATTGGACGATGAATGACTCACATTGTCATATCAGATACTGCTGCCTTTTCTAAATATTTGATATTAGGCGACCACATGAATATACATAGTCTCTTTGTCACTGACCCAAGTCCATAACACATGATTCTTTTGGAGACTCAGCGACTATGTAACTTTCATTGTCTTAGTTAACCAAAGTTACCATCTGGAAATCATGCGACAGTGAAGAAATCAAAGTCGATGGATGTTAGAACTAACTCACATCCATTTTGGAGACTAGATGACTAATTATTATCCCTGGCTTTCATGGTTATCTCCTAATCGCTGAGTGTCTTCTTTCTTTCACAAGACCCCGTGACTACTTCTAGTCACCTAATCGCAGAACACAAATGCTAAATGTCAAAATCCCTTAGAGACAATGCGATAGGTACTTTTACCCTTCGACCCATCTGAAAACTATGTAACATACCCTTATCTCCAAGTTGCAAGCACTTTTCCTTTTGGACTCATTTATTCAAAGACTTTGCGACCACCATAGGATCTCTTAATCACTTCTTCTGATGGCTCCTACTAAATTCCCAAGTAATCTATCATACCCTTAAATTATTTGGAGACTATGCGACAAGCAAAGACCTTTATACTTATTCTCGTAATCGTTGAATAACTTCTTACCATTTTGTGACCATGCAATAAGCCCTTAGTCCACTTACCCCTGGACACGTGTCTGATTCATCACTTGTCTCTACACCACAGAATGAAAAATTGACTCATCATTTCAATTTGGCAATAACCCGACAGTGTTTTATGTCAAACCGCATATGGTTAGTCACAATGTCTGAGCATCTTTCTCTTAACTGCCATCCTTCTTGGAGACCATGCAACTAAAGTCTTGCACTATTCATTTAACTGTGAATCAATCTAGCGATTATGTGACAACCAGAAATCGCCAAGTCTCGTGATGAACCTTTGACTGCTGATCTTTTCTTGCAACATCACGACCCATCTATGTGTCCCTTCATATACTGCTGACTTATTACTCATTCTACGATTATGTGATATGAAGAAATCATGAAGTCATATAAATCCAAAAGAATATTCTAATTCTGTGAGAGACTATGCAACACAAGCTAATCACCAAGTCTAGAAGGAAAAAGGAATATGCCATTCTGGTTACGTGACTAGGCGATCAAATTTGTAACACATGACTTAAGTGAATCCAAAAAGTAACACCAAAATAGAAGAGATAAAAATTTAATGGTTTTTCTCAATTTTGCCTAATAAACAAAACCTAGGGTTTTGAGGCTTTACAATTTTTCATGGGTTCTGACCTGAATACTAGAAGATTTCAACAGGGAAAAGACAAATAAACTAAGAGACCTCTGTTTTAAGGCAAAAAGAAAGCATGAGGACCACAAATAACTGGCAAAGAGACTAGAACTGGGAATACAACCAATAGTGGCTCTAATGAGGATTGACTAAACATAGTTTATGGCAAAGAACCACAGAATCTCTAGTTGTAGACCACTTCAAAAAATGGAGAGAAACCTAAAGCAGAAAGGGAAATATTTATAGAAATTTTAAAATAGGGAAAGATATCTACAATATAGTACACATTCACTTGTGCATTGCCTTGATCTTCACTTAAAGAAATGTTTCAAAAATTTCCCATGCACAGACAACTCAAAACTTTCTCCTTCCATATTCTTTAACAAATATGAGTCTTTGCCAAAATTTTCTAAAATAATGGAAGGTCCCAACAATAAAGATTCAAGTTTTTTGTGCTTACCTTTGTCCTCTGCCCTTGCATTCCATTGGAGAACTAAGTCACCAGCCTGAAACTTTCTATCAGTAGCCCTTTTGTCAAATAGATACTTAATTTTTTCGTGTAACTTTATGTTCTCTCTCTAACTATCTCTTCTTGTTTCATCTAAATCTATCAACTGTATCATCCTGTCTTGCATCTTGTCAGAGACATCTAAATGTTCTTCTTGTATGAATTGGCAAATAGGTAACAGATTTTTAATTGGCAATCTTGCTTGTAAACCATATACTAACTCAAAAGGAGACTTACCAGTTGCCTTCTTGAGTGTTATCCTATCAGTCCAAAGAGCTAGTTTCAATTTTGTGTGCCATGTTCTCTTATTTTGTTCCAAAGTCCTCTTCAGTATCTTCAATATGTTTTTATTGCTAGACTCAGCCTGTCCATTAGCCTATGGGTGATATGGGGATGAGTATGATATTATAATCCCATACCTTTCACAGAAACTTGTCATTTCTTATGATCTGAAACTCATAGCATTATCCATTACTAATTTACTAGGCACACCAAACCTAGTTAAAATATTATCCATGAGAAAATCAGTAACCACCTTGCTTGTTGCTCTCCTTGTAGGGATAGATTTAATCCATTTAGTAAAGTAATCAGTGGCAACCAATATCCAACTATGCCCTGCACTAGACTTCTCCTAGAATTAACCAATAAAGTCAATCCCCCACATAGAAAAAGGAGCCTCAGTACTCACTAGATTCAGCAATAGAGCACCTATAAATTTCAATTTATTGTAAAACCTCTGATATGGTTCACATTTCCCGACATGTGTATAACTATCTTTGAACAAAGTAGGCCAATAATACCCTGATCTCAAAATCTTATGTGTAGTGGTTTTAGCAGAAAAGTGACCTCCACATTCTCCTTCACACATCTCAGTCAGAACTTTCTCAGCTTGGTATTTGTCAAGTCACAACAATAGTACACCATTCTTATCTTTCCAAAAAAAATCACCTTGGATCAAAATATACCTTTGAGTTTGCAATTTCAGACCCCTCTTCTGATTCTCAGACAAATGATCAAGACACTTAGCATTTTTGAGAAAGAAAACAATATTTATATAATATGGTTGCCTTTCTATACTAGTAATGGATTGGTCATGTATTTTTGTCTGGTTCAGCTGTACTAAATCCAGGTTCTCTTATGTCATAAGCTTTTTCAAGCCTTATCCTCTTATTAATTTGGTGATATTGATTTCAAGATTGAGTTCTTGAATTCTTGTAATCCACTTGCACCTCTTACCAGTTACCTCTGACTGTGTAAGGATATCTTTTACTGCTGAATGAGGAACATAGGCCTACACCTTAGCACAAAAAAAGTAAGGCCTAAAAGACTTTACAGCCTTTACCAATGCATAAGCCTGCTTTTCCATTATTTCATAGTTAAGCTCTGCAGCTTGCAAGGATCTACTATAAAAATCTATGGGATGTTTAAATCCTTGTTCATCCTTTTGAAGCAATATGGCAGAAATTGTATGAAATGATGCAAATGAAAACAAAGAGAAAGGTTTAGTATAATCTGGAGATTTCAAAATTGGAGCCTCTTGCAATGCCTTTTTTATTCTTTCAAATGCTTGTTGAGCTTCTTCATTCCAAACAAACTTAGCATCTTTCTTTAGCAATTTAACAATGGGTTTAACAATTTCTGCAAAATTGACTATAAATCTTCTGATAAAATTTATCTTTCCTAAAAAGGATTGCACACCTTTTAAATTCTTTGGAGCAATCACTCTTTGAATTGCTTCCACTGTCTCAGGATCTATCCTTACCCCTTCCCTGGACACTATATGTCCAAGCAACTTCCCCTCTTTGACTGCAAAATGACACTTCTTAGGATTTAGTGAAACACCATATTCCAATGGTTTGTTAAAAATCTTACCCAAGTGATCATAGTGATCTATATCCTTTTTGGAATAAGCAGTCAAGTCATCTTGGTAAATAACCATGAATAGATCTATGAATTCCTTGAAAGCAACATCCATAGCTCTCTAAAAAGTTGCCCCTGCATTTATTAATCCAAAAGGCATTCTATTGTATACATAGGTTTCGCATGGAGTAGTAAATGCAGTTTTATACTGCTCTGTCTCTTTAACTAAAACCTGGTTGTAACCTGGAAAGCCATCATTGACAACAATTCACAACCAGTCACCTTATGCAACATTGCTTCCATATTTGGCAGTGAATAGTTATCTTTTAATGAAGCAATATTGAGGTTTCTGAAATCAACATATAATCTGATGTCACAATTTTTCTTTCTAACTGGCACTAGATTTGATACCCACGTTGAATGTCTAATAGGCTGGATTATCCCAGCGTCCTTGAGTTTCATCAACTCTTGCTACATCTTGGGAGCCAACAAGGGGTTAATAGGCCTCTATTTCTACCTAAATGGCTTCACATCTGATTTCAAAGGGATCTCATGCTGAAAAAGGTCATCTCTATATGCTTTCAAGTCATCATATGACCAAGCAAAGACATGTTTTTTTATTTTATTAGTAAGTTGATCAGATTTATTCTCACATGAGAATCCAAACCCTTCCCAATATAAACTATTTGAGGATTATTTTCAAATCCTAAGTTTATTTCTTCTAGATCCTCAATATTGGCATTGCTTAACTTTGATGTATCATTTTGATGACTTATAAATAATGCCTCAAGTTCAACCAAACCCCTAGGAATCTAATTAGAACATAATTGGACAACTTCATTTCCAAAGATGTAATCTTTTCCATCATCATGTTCCAGTAAGGAATTACAATCTATACTTTGGTTCTCATAATGGTCTAAACATTGCATGAACTTCAAAATATCTTGAACATCCTGGAACACCTTCCAGTTGTATATGTTGTCCGATACAACTGGTCTTGTTTTGACTTCTAGTATTGATACTCCATGTAAGGTCAAATCATCATTTTTCAAAGCAACATTTGCTAGAAAATCAACCATAATATTTTTTGACCTTTCTAACCAATTTATATTA
>MU225430.1:7723919-7744651 GCA_018584345.1 Thuja plicata
AGAACATTCATAGTCATCACTACATCAGGGCAAACTGCTAGTCTATAAGGCATAGCCTCAATGGTACCAATTATAGGGACCTCTCTAGAATCCATAGCTCTGCATCTCCCATAAGGTGTATCAACTTTTAGCCCCATTGACTTCATGATCTCAACTAGCATAACTGTATTAGAGGCTCCTGAATTAATCATACAATTCTTGAGCATTTTATCATTAATTATCAATGAGAGAAAAAATGGGTCAACAACCTTTGGAGAAGAAGTTGCATTCAAGAATATTTGAGGAATCTCAGATGTCAACACCTCTACTTCATTTCCCTTGGTAGTTGGCTTCTTAGAAACCTCTACTGGACTCTGAACCTTTATTTTGGGCACAGTGTTTAATAATGAGATTACTTTTTCCTTATGTTCTTTGATCCTCATCATTTCTAGAAATGGAACCTTAACTGTCATCTGGGACAGACATTGACCCATATCTACTGGAGTGTATCTCATATCTGAACACTTTAATTTGTCAATATTAACATCATTTTCTTCATTGTGTTCCTTCTAAACTGAGTCTTTTATCTTTTTATTTTCTATCTTTTGAGCAGGAACAACCTTTTCTTGTCCTTTCACATCTTCCTCTTGTACAACATTTGGCTCTATGGCTTTTGTAATAATCTTGACCTTATGTTTATTTACACCTTCACTAGGCCCTTATTTTTTCTGAACATATTTAATGTCTACCTTATTTTTCTATATAACGACACCTGAAGGTTGGCTACCAGCACCACCTACCACCCTGTTCCTCAAGTGGTAATTGCTTCTAACTTTATTTACTAACTCTGCAGTGATTCTAGCCTTCTCTTCATGTTTAGCTTTCCTTATGAGTGGAACATCCTAATCATCTTGAGCATAACATCTTATACTGTCATTAGTTTCATCAGTTTCACTATCAGATAAGATCTGTTGATGATGATTTTCAATCCTCCTTTGTGAGACATAGGAATCATGATTTTCCTCTTCATTGTTTGAATCAACATCATGGCATGAAAAAGTATTCATCATACTATGATCACACTGTTCCCCCTCATCCTTTTCTTGTTCCTCACTTGCCCTTAAATCCAAAGAGACAACACAAAAATCAGGGTTATGAGGGGTGTCACAAGCTTCACACCAAGTATCATCATTGCAAAAATGGACAGAATTTCTATGAAGAGGATCTGCAGTCTTGTTGTCTATTTATTCCTTTTTAGGTGCAGTAACAAGCTTCCCATCTTTGAACTGAGTTCCATATGGATGATTTTGCATTCTGTTCTAAGGATTGTAAGTATTATTATAAGAAGGTCTATTATTCTAAGGAGCTCTATATTCTTTATATTCCAGTTCTTTCAGATTGCTCTTACTAAACCTTGCATCATCCCTTCTATTTAACTTACCAGATACTCTTATGTTCATTTCAATATTGACTGCTATTTTATAAGCATCAGTAAGGGTTCTAGGTTTTTTTTTATCTCTCAGAGCATATCCCATCTTGGAATCAAAAGCATTTAAATAAGTTGCTAGACATACCTCTTCATCTAGCTTGATCTTCTGAAATAGTTTATGCATAGGTCTTTGAAACCTTGTGTTAAACTCAATAACCTCCTCATTGTAATTTTTCTTGATATTATTGAACTCATTCAACAAAAATCCTTTATTTTTTTTGTCTCCATACTGATCCTTAAATAATTCAATCAACTTGTCCATAGAAACAACAGATCCGTTAGCAAGGCTTCTAAACCATTCTCTTGCATCCTCAACTAAGGACTGAACAAATAGCTTCATTAATACATCCTCATGGGTAATATTCAAGTCATCAAAAAAATCAATGAATTTCCTTAAATGTGTTTCAGAAGAAATAACATTATTACCTGCAAACTTGGGGAGATTTTCTCCTATATCACCCACATCTTTAGGAGAAGTATTAGGGTATCCTGGGATGCCAACAAAATCAAATTTCTTGTATCTCTCAGTATGCAGTGGCTTCCTTTGAAAGCCATCATCTTCCTTAGAAGTAGTAGCCTTTGTTTTAGAAACTGTATTATTCTCTGGCCCAGTATGAGAATGTTTTGAAGACTACAAAAAATCTATCTTTTTCTTCATTTCAATTGTTGCAGATTCCATTTGTGCCTTTTCTAACATTTTTTCCATGGTTTCTTTTTCAATTCTCAATTTTTCTAAATCAATTTCTAATTTGGACATTTGTTCTATCAAAGGCTTCTAAAATTTAGGTTCTTGATCTTTATGTTCGCTCATCTTTTGTTTACCTTTATTCATTTGTAAAGTAGAAGCTTTATGAGTGAATGGTATTTCTTGGTCCTTTTGAGACCTCTTTGTATATTTCATATTTTGATATTTTGAAGATCTTTTTCTATTGTTATCAAGATCCTTATGATCATTCTTTTTCTTTCTCATTTCTCTCTCCTTTTTCATTTGTTGAACTAGTGCAAGCTGTTTCAAAATGAACTTCTCTTCATTTGCTAGCATATCAGAAGGGGCATCTTCTGAATCTGAACTAGGTGTAGTAATCTCCTCTCTCTCATTTGAAGTAGAAGTGACTGTGGGTGTTTCTAAAACTGTTTCATCAGCCTCTTCATATTCTAAAGTATTTCCATCATGAGAATGCTGATTGGTATTCATATCTCTCTTGATATTAACCTCTTTACCTTTTAAAGGGGTTTCATCCATACTAACTTGATTTCTCTTTTTCGTCCAAGACATTCCTACTCTTGAGGATGATGGGAGTCCCTGATGTAATACCCTTTCAGGATCAGTTCTTACCCTTGATCTAGTATTCATTCTGAAAGACATTTATTAATCTTGCACTAATCTCATAGATTTTCCTTTTAGAGTTGCCACCCAATAACTTGGGATGAATACTTATCAAATGGTACCTTAACAATAACCACAAGTATTATTTGTAAACAAGTTAAACTTTTAAGTGCCAGAGATTTCTGATTACTTGGGCAAGAAATATTCTAAAAATTCTTAACCAGATTTTAGAATTTCTAATTCCCCAGTAGAGTCACCAATTTGTTAGCCTTTATCTTGCCTAAAAGAGGTTGCATTCAAGTATATAAGGTATACTGTCATCATTAGGTAAATGTTGCAAGAAAAAGTGCTAACACAATGCATTAAATCAGTTAATGTATTGTATTGTCATTGATGTCAACTTGATATAATCTGTATGGTCATGGACATACTGCTAAAGACTTCAAAGAACTGAGGAATCAAAGGCTATGCTATAAGTAATGCATATAAGTCAAGTATTCATAAAGTGACTGTATACACTGATGGAGTGCACACTGATGGACAAAGTAAAAGAGCAAAGTCATAGTGTTACCCAACAAGAAAATGCACAACATTACTAACGAGAAAAGTCACAGTATTTCTCGACGAGCAAAGCACAGTGTAACCCGATAGAAAAAATTACAATGTTTCCCAATGGAAAGAGATCACGAAGACAACGGAAGTCACACTAACAAAATAGTTAGTTGTGACCAACGAATAACTAAAGTATTGACTGACATAATAGAGAGTTCAGAAATGGCAAAATGCTTAGTTGTCAAGAGCTAAAAATAGATTTAGCTATTACTTATCATTGTTTTAATCGACAAGATAAAGCTAGAGATAAGTAAAGGATTTAATTTTTCTTTGTCCAGTTGGCAAGAAGATCTCTAAGAGCTAAAACTAGAGTTTTTCTTTAAATCTAAGTGGCAAGAATTGTGGATCACGCCAAGACAAAGAAAGCTATGAAACGGTGAAATCATGTCTATATAAGAGACATTATTATTCATTATGAATAAGGGGAGTGACAAGAGAATAGATGTTGAAGAGATTCTAAAGGAGAAGAAAGTCTTCATTCAGACCTTATCAATCAAGTTGAGGAAAGAGCTAAATTCTACAGACACCGACATATAGTGAAACAACATCACAAATCATAACAGTGTGGAGCAAAGGTATTGAATTGATTATATTTATCAGAGAGGTAATGCACTTATAATAGATCTGAAAATCTGCAATTCAAGTTGTATATGTGAACAAATCACTTTATTGTTTGAGTTTAACCATTGAAGCATCAAGGCTCTTAACCGAGCTCACTTCAGAAGAGTGAAAATTTGGGGTACCAGTCCCAGTTGTTTTTCCCTTAACAAGGTTTCCACATTAAAAATCTATGTGTCATGTGTTTATGAGTCATTATTTTATTGTTTTTCATTTCACTTAAGTAAATCTGGATTGATTTGTATACACTAGTTATATACTGTGTTTTGGTAAATAGAAAGAATGCTTATCAGTAAACATACAGAAGAAGTTTTTACAAAGCATTTTGACAAGTAGTAATTTGATATAAGTATTTCAAGGAATTCATCTTATAGGAATGAATATAAATAGAGGCATAAAAGTGGTATAAGTTTTAAGGGTTGATTTAAGGATTAATTTTTGAGGCCACTGATTCACCCCCCCTCTCAATTATTACTAACAATATGAAGCTGTCTTTAAGGATTTTTGGAGTTTAGCTTTAAATATCTCACGGAGGGTAGGGTTGATGCGCCTTTGAAATTTCCTTACTAGGGGTTTATCCTCCTTTAGAAAAATTCTATGAGTGCATAAATTTGGGTCCAGACCTTTCATATCAGCATAATCTCAGCAAAATTTGTAGTATGGTTCTTCAATAACTTGGTCAATGATGTTTGTTGCTGAGGATTAAGTTTACAATTAATGTTCAAGCATCAGTCAATGGAAGATCTAGTTGCTTAGTGAGCTCAACCATAGATGCATCTATCAATGAGGGCATTTGGATCTCATAGTGAATCATTTGGCGATAGAGCTGATTGGATGTAGGAGAAGATAATTGGTAATCAGAATACAACGACTGCAGGGAGTGGTTTTGGAAGGAACTATCCAAAGGGTCTAAGTTTGATCTATACTGGTTATGCATGATGTTGGTGATTGCTTTATCTTCCTCCTGAAGCTATAGCAAAGGATCCCTTTTTAACATAACTAATTGGGAGACTAAATTAATAACTTCAGCTTCCTCTCCTACATTTGGTCATATGGGAGAGGCTCATTCCATTTGAGGTTGAGTAGGATGATATAAGGCCAAGGTTTTGGTGTGCTGACCATTAGAAATAGTCATATCTCATGACTGAAAACCGATATAGGCATCAGTGGTATCTAGCCAAGGACATCCCACAATAATTGGATAGCCTCCAAGGGTAGCTTTTGGTGAGAGGATCATGAATTCTACAAGATAGGACCAAGACTCAAGGTTAACCACAATGTCCTCCACTACTCCATTAGGTTTTATAGTCAAACTATATACGAGCTACAATATAGTAGGTGTATTTCAGAGGTTGGTGATACCAAGGCATTGTATGATGTCCTTGGTCATGAGATTAATGACATCTCCAAGATCAATCAAGGAATTTTTATAGAACTCCCATTAATAATGACCTCGAAAATAGGGTTGCTAGGGTCAAAATATTTTGGGATGGTAAGCTTCCCTAACATGATGTCCGCCAGTTTTCCTAGAACATGGACAGTCTGGGGATCCTTCTTCTTGTGGCCATGTTTTTTAAAGAAAGCTTCCTTGATGGCCTTTCTATAGGTGGGAACATCTTTGATTGCCTAGAAAAGGAGAATTTGGATGCTAACATTCTTTAGTTGGTAAAGGATATTGAAAGATGCTTCATTAGTGGTTTTTGTATTACTATGCTACAACCTTTGCGGAAAAGGGAGAATGGTATGCTGATTGATTTTAGCTGGTGGTGCAAGAGATACTAGAGTAGATAGATTATCAGGTTGATTGGGATCCTTAATAGGCATTTCAATGATTATAGGAGGCTCAAGTGCAGGCAGAGTGGTACTAGACTGCAAGTGAATATGATCAAGGTTGATTGCATAAGTAGGATATTACATGGGATATTGTGATGGATCTGTCGCATACACATTTTTCTGAGGTAGAGGAGGTCAATTTTTAGGGTTTGGATATGGCTATATAGGTAGCTGAGTAGGATTAGGAGGTGGGTTAGTGGCTGCAGGAGGTGGAAAAAGGGCTTATTATTGTGGAGGCTGCATAGGTGGTGGAAAAAATCCTTATGGTTGATTTGGCCATTGCTAGACACATTGACACTGTGGGTTTTTCTACCAATTACCCTATGGTGGTTTCCACACCCCTTGAGGTTTTTTCCAACCTCCTTGAGGGTTTGGCCACTATGGATTGGGGTAATTCTGCCCTTGATTTTGGGAATTGTTCCAGGGAGGATTTTGATAATTAATGGGGGGTTGCCATTAATTATTATAAAAAGGACCACTAAATGAAAGAGGTTCTTGAGGCATACCTTGTCTTTGCACCCATGGTCATCGCTGAGTGATGAAGAACAATTGCTCATCCTCTAGTTCAATTGGTTTGTAATCATTCGACATTTTTGTAGTCTCCATGTTAGCAACCAGTTTACATCCGCAGTCTCTCTTCTTCTTTCTACAATGTGGATGGAACTACACTAGCATGGCCTCTGCTTCATCATGTTTCTTCTTAGCATGCATGGTCTCCAGCTGAGTGGCCATATTGTTAATGATATCTTTCTTAAAATTGGACAAGAGATTGGTTATCTCTGTCCATGAAACACCAACAACATTGGACTTTCCCAGAGTGGACCTATATCCCCTTTGTTTGTTAACAACAACTCTGGAGTATTTAAGGCAGATTTTCTAGATGTCATCCCATGATGCCTAGGTGATATCTCCTTTGGTCATCAGGTCTAGTGCCTATATGCATCCATCATGAATGCCTCACAAAAAGAGAAACTTCTGAGATTCTTCATTAAGCTCATGTTGGGTATTCTTCTGCAAACTGAACATGAACCTTGAGAAATTATCCTCAAGACTCTCATCCTCCTTCTATGACATCTTAAATATTTCATCCCCTCACATATTGTTTCCTTGACAATACTCCTTGTATTTCAGCAAGAAAGCATCCTTCATTTCATCCCAATTGTGGACAACATCTTCTCCTAAGCCCATAAACCATCGCAATGCAAACTCTTTGAGTGTTGCAAGAAAAATCTTAAGTCTGTGGGCATCAGTGGTGTAGTCATAGCTCCTACAAAGGATATCAAACTCAATGAGAAAGGTATCTAGGTCCTCTGTGACAAGGTCATAAAATTTTGGAAGAGTAGAAGAGGGAATATTCTTAAGGTTGTTATTACCACATTTAACAGAGATGGGAAAAGGAAATGTAGTAGGATTGGCCATCCTTTGTGGTCGCTGAGGTGGATCTTGAGGTGGGTTTTGAGGTTGGTAGATGACTAACTACCAAGGATTTTTCTCTCTAGGATATGGAGTTCTAGGTTGGCAAAGGCTTCAACGAATAGATTGGCTTCTGGTTATTCCTAGAAGAACCTGCAGAAGTCACCCTTAGAAGATGAGGATGATGAAGAGGCTTCAAGAAGCTCAAAAATAGCATCAACAAACTAGTTTTCTTCTTCAAATAGGTTACTAGATTGATTGGGAAAGTACCTTCCTTGGGCATCTCTCTGTCTATTATGCATGCAGATAGTATAGAATGGTGTGAATAGTGGTTTTTTATTTTCAATATGAGGCTTAATCTATATAAAGCGGGAAATGAAAGCATGAAATCAAATCCTAGGAATGGATGAATAAGAACCAGGCTTGGCACCATCCCTAGCAGTGGCACCAAAAATGTTCACTCATTATAAAGGCTTAGAAACTAGGCATAATCCTTTAACTCAGAGATTGGACATCTAACTAAGCACTTCATCCTCTTTATAAGAAAATCATTTAATATGTCAAACCTAGGGACATGTTACTTGAAATGGGACATGTTACTTGAAATGGGACCGAGTCAATCATCTAGCACATGGTCATGCTCACCTGAACAAGACAACAGTTGGTACTTTGATGCATTGCATTTAAACTATTAGGATAAAAGAATTCATAGAAAATAATCATTAAATTACATATACATTATCTATCACTCAGTCAGTCAATTCATCCATAAAATAGAATCATGATTCTATAGTAATAAACAAATCATATTCATCCAGATAAAGCATATTAAGTAAGCATATGTCCATAACATAGGTTCAATGATTGACTACCACATATTAATAGTTTTAAAGCATAAATTCTTGGAGTAAATAAAGGAAAACATGGAAAAAGACCAATAAAAAGTTCTCCTAGGGTTTCTAAAGTATGCCATTAAAATGGCCTATCAACTGTTGTCAAGAGAATTTTGATATATCTAAAGAACACCGAGGACTATGGCTTATGGTATAAAAGAGAAGGAAAATTTGAGCTACAATTCTATATAGATGTTGATTAGGAAAGAAACATTGCTGACCGAAAGAGCACAACCGGAGGAACATTCTTCTTGAGTGATAGGCTTGTCACATGGATCAACAAGAAGCAAGGATGCATCTCACAATCTACTGTAGAAGCTAAATATGTGGTTGCTGCTACAAGCTACTCAAATATTACACAGATCAAATAGTTGCTGGAAGGTATGAATATGAAGATTCTTGAACCAATGATTATCTATTGTCATAATACTAGTGCAATTAACATTTCTAAGAATCCATTCATTCATGCTAAGACTGAGCATATAGCAGTCAAGTATCATTAGTTAAGAGAAAAAGTGCAAGAAAAAGAATTGATACTGGAATATGTTCAATCAAAGGAACAATTAGCTAATATATTCACCAAGCCATTACCAAAAGATACATTTGAGTACTTGAGAAAGAGACTAGGGGTCCAACCCTTGTCTATTGGTTAGTAAGCTGACTAGGAGATTGCATCAGCTTACACACAATCAAAAGATAATTCATGTTGATGCAAGAATAGAGATGGACTGAAAAGATACATCTACACATAGCAAGGTACAAATCTACACCAAACACCAGAGTCACTGTATTTCTGATGGATACAAAAATTCAAGGAATATATTATAAAAAGGGGATGGAAGATAATATGGAAGAATTGTTTGGCATTGTTGTCAAAGGGAGAGATTATATCATTATCCACTCATTATCCATGGGGAGAAGTTCCTAAGAATTCAAAGGAAGATTTAATCATTATCCAAAGGGAGAGATTGATTACATATGAAATATCCATCAAAGGAAAATAAGTAATGAAAGGAAGAAAATACATAGAGGGAGAGATGACTTATTGTTGTCAAAGGAAAAAGAGATTATCAAGGAGAGGAACAACCATAGGACAACATAGAACAGAGATAGAAGCTGCTACATCTATCTAGTGAAGGAATTGAAGATTGAAGAACACACTCTGCAAGAAACAAATCTAAGATATTTGAGCTTACCGAGAGCCATACATTTTTATTACTTAAAGAACAAGAAGATTTGGGAGAGATGGTTGAAATAAATTTGATATATTCATATTGTATTAGTAATACTATAGTATGATAATTTAGTGTGTTTCCATCAATGCCAAAGGGAGAGATTGATAACATATAACTAATTAAATGTTTGAAGATGTTAAGTTGGTGACACCAAAATGCAGAAAGATAATGCAAGACATTAAATCAGTTAATGGATTGTATTGTCATTGATGTCAACTTAATATAATCTAATAGGTTATATTCAAAGTGTCAAAGACTTCAAAGAATCAGAGAAATAAAGATTATGCTTTCAGTAATGCATAAAAGAACAACATTCACTAAGTGACTACAAACACCAATGGTTAGTGGAACCTGATGGACAAAGAAACCCAAGAGAAAAGTCACAGTGATTATTGAGAAAAGAAACTAACAAGCATTACCGACAAGCAGAATCACAAGCATTACCAATGGCCAGATTTATAGTGTTACCTGACGAACATACAACTCAGAAGAACAGACAACCTCGATGATCAGACAACATTGACAGAGAAGCCCGAGGAGAACTCAAGTGTTGACCAAAGATATCAAAGAGTTAAAACACCAAAATTAACTGAAGTTCAGAAATGAAAAAATACTTAGCTGGCAGAGCTAAAGATAGACTTAACTAGTTGTTAACATTGTTTTCATCAACAAGTTAAATCCAGAGATAAGTAACATATTTAAAGTTATTTTATCGAGTTTTCAAAGAGATTTCTACAAGATAAAATAGGAGTAATGCTTTAAATCAAGATTGGCTAAGATTGTGGATCACGGCAAGAACAAGAAACTCAAGAACCTAGAAATGGTGATATCATGTCTATAAGAGACAATATAATTTATTATGAACTAGGGGAGTGAATATTAAAAGAGGATGCTGAAGAGAAACTGATGAAGAACAACTTCATACAGTCCTGATCAATCAAGTTGAGGAAAGAGATAAAGATTTTCGCAGACACTGAGCAATAGAGAAGCACAACATCATCAAGCAGAAAGAAGTAGAGAAAAGGTATTAAGAAGACATATTTATCAGAAAGGTATAATGAGCTTACAATAGATCTAAAAATCTGAAAATCTAAGTTGTATATGTGAACAAATCATTTACTGTTTCACGTTAACCATTGATTCAGAAAGTCTCTTAAGCGAGCAGGATTTAAAGATACTTTATATATTGAGATACGACCTAAGAAGTATCAAAAAGTTTCATCATGAAGATAGCATGAGATGCCAGATATCATTTGACAAACTACACTAGGTTTGGTCATTCAAGGTAGTGTAGAGATGCCTGATATCAAGTGACAAACTATTCTATTTAAATCCTTTAACACGGTGTTAGTCCAAATCTTGATCTTTGTCCTTATGTTCAATTTTTAGAGTCGCCTTGTTATTTTTGTGAATCTCAAGCTGCCTAAGTCCTGATGTTCAAAATATCAGCGAAAGGATCTCCCCTGTGTTTCACCTTTGTTTGTAAAGAAAAGGAAAATCTTTTGCTAATGTGTTTCTTGAACAGGTTTGAACATGTTTGAACAGCTTTGAACAGTCTTGAACTTAGTTCAAGAGTGTTCAAAAGTGTTCAAGCTCATTCATATTTTTATGAAGCGGTAGTAGGTGATTAGCATTTTTGCTAAAGGAGGTGTTTCATGATTGCAAGCTTCAAAGATTTTGGTTAATCAAATATGGGAATTAATAGTTAAGAATGGGACTTCTAGTTTGAAGATGAAGGTGGGATATAAAAGGAACAGACTTGAACAGTGATGAACACAAAATACCAACCTTGAACTCGGTTCAAGAGTGTTCAAGAGTGTTCAATAATTTTAAAACTGACATGTTGCATAAGAAAAGGATAACCGCTGTCTTTTCAGTTGTGGACCCCACCCAGAAAAGGCTTTTAATGAAGAAAGGTATTGGCAGCGGTTAAGTCATGTCTGAGTTGTCAAATTAATGAGGAATTTGTGCAGCATAAAAGTTTGCGCAAGTGGCAGTAAATGATTGTGTGTGTGCACGGTCACTTCATTCTTCAAGCTTTTATTGCCTTAATTATGGGCAATTAATTACTCATCCGTGGTGTTTCTTATTAAAACCCTTCTTAGCATCCATTATTTTTTTGAAATATTGTTGCTATCTGTATGCACAAAGAGTGGAGGTAAGGGTTTTTGGAGCTCTGATTGTAGAATTTTCCATAGTGATTAAGGTAAGTCAGGCTGTCACTCCTCCAACGTTTAAATTTAAAAGCTTGTGAATTTTACAGGAGTTTCTGTAGGAATTCTCAGTCCGTTCTTGCAAGAATGAAGTCTGCATTCCATTTGTTTGGGAGTGTGTCTAGTTTAGTGTGTGAGATCCTATTGTAATAGACACAGATTTAGAGGGATATGATGTTGAAGGAATAGTTGATAGGCTTACTACGTCTGTCAAGGAGAGTGTTCCTTCTATTGAAATTTTAAGTAGTGGGTTGTGTGTAGCCACTTTCTTTCCTCCTATAGTGGTATGTCCCAAACTTGTCCATGAGTGTATCATAAATTATGACCAGCGAACTGAATATATTATTCAAAGAAATGGTGAGGTGTTAATGGATGTGAATAGAGGAATTGTCACTTCAGCTTTCCAAATCCAAGAGAGAACTTTTTCTGCTTTCTCTCCTGCCCAATCTCTTGTTAAGTTCAAGCCAAATGCTGACACAAATCGTACTGCAATAGAAAAGCACTGGTTATTAAATGCCCAAAGAGGAGGTTCCCGCTTACCAAAATGGTTAAGAAGAAGTCATGTGCATCCATACATTAGTGATATTATGGTAATGTTACATAGAGTCAGAGGGTCACCTGAGGCTTCCTTGTTTTCAGACTAGTTGGTCTGTTATGTAGAAATTGTTTAAGAGGGAAAACACAAGTTTGATTGGGCTGAATTAATTGCAGAATCTATGAGAGAACAACTTAATATCTCCAAGCTTGCTGGATGTATCTTTTTCATGTCTTCTTATCTAATGTATTGTCTAGCATGTAGTAGGATATGGGATGGTATGATTTATGAGCCTTGGATTGATGGCATGTGTGTTTTTGAATATTTTTCTATGCTTCATAAAGACAATGTGATCCATAATTAAAGAAGGGTTCATGATACCTTTATGGGTAAGCTTTGTTTTGAGATGTCTGAAGATTAAGTCAAGAGGATGAGTTCAGAAGCTCAGTAGTTTGTGACTAGATTTGGGAGTTTTTATATTCAGTTCCCTAGGTTCTCTTATATAAGAATTGGTGGTTTTGAAGATGCGCCTACAAAATTGCCTAGATATGCATTTAATTGTTTCATCCTTGCAGAATTCTATAGATAGCTTGCTATTGTGCTTAAAATTTTTCTTCCTAGCGAAGCAGGGGAGAAAATCTTCCCGTTGCAGCTAGGAAAGTTTTCATGCCTGACTATTGAAGATGCAATAAGTATTGGAAGTGACCTTGGTCATTTTGATTTCAAGTATTATACAGAGTGAATAGGCTTTGATAACAAAAAATTTGCTAGCAGGAGCCTAGGTCTTAGATCTCACATTTTCCCAGTTCCCCATCTAGAGGATTTTTGGTAGGATTGTGCAAATGAGTCCCAAGTCATGATGAGAGACCATAGCAGACTTTGCATTTCCCAAATCATGTCCACGAGAACACAGTTCAGCATAGAGGGGGTAACAAATGATGGCTCTGACTTGGTTGAACCCAATTTCAAAAGACTTCTCAACACCAAAGAGATAAATATTGATTGGTCGAAAGAGGAGGAAGATGACATTAAATGCAGAACACATCATGTGCTCAAACTAACTGAAAAATGGCTACATGAAAAAAGAGAATAGTCTAGTCCTAAAACAATTGGAGTTAAATCTTCAATTTTATTTTCCTCCCCCTTTGTTTCTAATTCACCTAAACCATCTGGTAATGCAGGTTCCTCTAATAAGAAGGAGAAGGAAGATTCCAAGAAGAAGTTTGTTGCAGAACTTTCCTCTATGCCCTCTCCTCAACGAATTACCAGATTGAGATCTCGGTCACAAAGAAAAGGGAAGATGACTCAGGAGCAGACATAAATAGTTAACCTAGAAGATGACAAGTTTAGATATTTGAACTATCAAATTGGAGATGATGACCAAATCGGGAAAGATCTTTTTGACCTTGATGATGTAACCCTAGATTTAATGGACACCCCTGCTAAATTTGGCCCTCAGCCAGCAACAACTAATGATATGCACAAATGGTTAACTTCTTTAGTTAATAGGAAATGGAGTTTGATTCCTGTATCAATTCCAGTGCAGGATATTGTTAGTAAATATGCTCAAAAGACTCCCAAGGCCAAGAATGTTAAGAGTACAGCACGCATTTTTGCTGATGCTAAAATTGGGAAGTGGACAGCTAAGGTAGCTACTTACAAACTAAAGGAAGAAAAGTAGGATGTGGCAGTTGAATATTTTGAGGTAACCAAAATTGAGTTAGGGACTATGGACAGAGTAGGAAAGAATTGCCTTTTCAAGGAAACAACCCGATAGATGCTGATCACGTCAATGCAAGATAGAAAGGAGATGAAGGAATTGAAGTAGACCATTGTCTCACTTTCCTAGTTTATCAATACATTCTGCAACTTTGATGTTTCCCCGATGTCCCAATCATCTCAAATGTTTGACCCCAATTCTACTGAAAGTAAAACATTGCTGAATCAAGTTCAAAAGGGGCGGACTTTGGTTTCTTCAGTTGACGAGTGGATTTTTCAAGTGCTCAATAATGCTAGGCAATAAATTAAAGATTCACATTCAGTTCTTCATGGAACTGAGGTAGTGATGGGAGAATTGCAAGCTCAACACCAGGTCTGGAATATAGAAGAGGAAAAATGGATGTCAGCAATGACAAAATTTATGGAGATAGAGAGACATAGCTTTAATAAATTCTGTGTAGAAAAGTCCTTAAAAGGTGCCAAAGAGTCTCTTTTCTTCATCCTCAGGAAAAATATCAATTGGTGCATTGCTCTGATAAGGGGTACTATTACAGAAAATAAGGAATATGAAACTGAAGCTAAACATATCCAAAAAGATGCCCTAACTAAGTTGAAAGTGATTAATTTCACTTATACCTACCCATCAGTCTTTGGTGAGAAATAACTAAAGGGTGTTCTTGATTCTTTCGACTCAACAATTAAGACTATTAGGGAAAAGATCAATCCTAAAGCCTCTGACTTAAATCAGATAGTGAGGATTGAATCTATGCTTTATCTGTGTGTCGATCAGTTATCCAGTGTCATTGAGAAGGTAAAGAAATTAAGGTGGAACAAAAATGCCTCTATGGCTCAGATAGTAAATTATAAGATCCCGCATCTATTGCTCATGAAAGAACTGATCCAAGCATATAAAGAATGGAATCCTACTCAATTAGTTACCGATGAAGAAGGAATTCCAGTGGGGAGCGAGGATCATGCTATTGATAAGGAGCCTGATTTGGCTATTTAGTTTTACTGAATTAACATGCAAAATTTATAGGACGTGAGTCCTCTTTCTAGTGGTTTAGTTACTTAACTATTTTCCTGAGAGGCCGTGTTTTTTGGGAGGCCTCTCGGTGCTCTACTACTATTTATTTTAGCTGCTCAAACTTTTAAAGGGTTCAAAAAAACTTTTGGCTGATAGATATAGATTTTGATAATTACAGTTTGGATTGTTAATTGTTATGAACATAATAGATTTTAGGCATTTATCTGTGTAGTAATTTTTGAAATATATGACAGTAAGGTTATTGAATCTGTGTTGTTTACAAACCAAAGAAAGGTGTCCTGTGCTGACATATTGTTTATCCTATTTTATACATTTGTCTGTTGGTTCATAATATCTAAATTCTGGATTTTGTCTACTTTCTATTATCTTTGGCTGAGAAGTCTTTATATTTTTCATGAAATGAAATTGTGTAAGTGACTGTGTTTCCTTCCTACTCGTTGTTCGGTTATATTTCCTTCATTTTATCTTAGAAGCATATCATCAAGGAATGATATTGCAGCCTTTATAAGCTTTTTGGTTAAAAGATAACCGATTGAATCATTATTTCATTTCATTGAATATGTTATTAGGGAGCTGTACCTATTATAAAATTTAGAGGGAAGTGATCATAAAAGATACTTACCCGACTGTTAGAAATAGTTTTTCTTTTAAGGGTGATAGAGTAAACTTAAAAGGGTTTTTGTAGAAAGACAAATCTGTTCACTAACAGATTTTTGGGAACTTTGCTGGGGAGCGCTTACAGTGTAGACATGTGTTTAAATGCTTTATTTTATGAACAAGATATTGTCCTACCAGCTGTGATAATATGAAACTTGGAGGAGAAACCTCTTGTTATTCAACCAGATCTTAACTTCAAAAATACCCGAGAGGACATAATTTCTGATTTGAACACTGTTGCTTGGAATTTAAAGACCAGCTATCACAAGTATCAACAAGTTCTCCTAGTTTTAGAAGAAGAGGTGGATATAGGAGATTGGTTGAGAGGGCTCCCAATCACCCAAGAGGCACAAATCATTGATAGAATTTCTCAGAGGCAATAAGAGAAAATAATACTTGATTCTCGACCATACACTAGGTCTCAGAGGAAGGAGGGTATTTTTGATACTTTCTATGAGAGTTTGCAAAATCTTCATTTTTTGACCTCTTCCATTTTAAGACCCAAAGCCAAGAGTGGACCTTCTTCCCCTCCTAAAACTGCTCCCAATTCTTCCCCGTCCTCTAGCATCTGGCAAGCTTTAACTTTGTCTGGTATTTAAGCACCGCCTCTAGTAACAATCTTTCCAAGTGTGGTTATGGCTTAGCCATGGGGCACAGCTATTGGTCCTTTAAATTTGGGAGCTCATCATCCTCTCCCTAAAGGTATTAAAGAAGTCTTACCTAAATTTTTTGGAGATGGAAAAGTCTCAGTAGATGAGCACTTGAATGCATTCAATGTAGCTACTACCATTCTGGTAGTGCACCATGAAGATGTAGCAGTCAGACTCTTTTCTCAATCCCTCTCAGAAGGAGCTATGGAATGGTTTGGTCATTTTCCAACTGGGTCAATTACAAATTGGCAAACCATGAAGACCGCGTTTGAAGGACATTTTAAAGGGGTTGATAATGAACATTCTTTGCTAACACAATTAACACGAATGAAGAAGGAGATTCATGAGCCAATGAGAGATTATGTGGCAAGATATAACAAATTTATCCATTGAATTCCTGCTACCAAAAGACCGACCCCCAAAAACCAACAATGTTTCTTAGTAAAATCTATGCCCCTGGACATAGGTTTTCACTTAAGAAGGAGTAGGCCAGCTGATTTAGCTATTGCCCAAGAACATGCCACTAAGTTAGAAGATGATCTTATTATAGTCGAGAAATGGAGAAAATATATGCAGAATTCTCATTCTCAACCTTCTACTTTAGCTCCTATAGATCCAGTTGTTCAAAGACTCATGAATGATGTAATTGCTTTGAAAAGACAGTTACCAAAACAAGGATCTTCATTTCCTTCCCCTTATCAAGATATTAGCCGAAAGAAGCCTAATCAATGGCACAATAAAACTCCTCTACTATATTCTACTCAACCAAGATTGTCCCTGGAAGCTTCACCAAAGGAGGCTACCATGTGTTCTTTTCACCTAACAATGGATCATGATGGTAATTCTTTCCCTGATATGCAAAGACATGTACAAATGGAGGCCACCAAAGATGTGTTAGGAGAATGTACTATAGAAGAGCTCCCTCAAGATAGACCTGGCAACTTTGGCTCATAATTTTTAGAATACAAATCTGACTCAGAAAGAGGAGATATTCTAGTCACCCTTGGGGATCTTGCTTGTGCCATGCTTACTCAAAATCAAAAGTTTTCAAAGAACACTTCAACATCAGCTGATACTTTCCATAAGACTCAAGATCTTGTAAGTAATTCTTCTCCTCCTAGTCCTTGGACTCCTGATGTTAAGGTTGTGCAAAAATATTCTAGCATGCCCTCTTTTGATATTGTAGAATTTTTCAAGTCTTCTGCTATCCAAATCTCCCCTGTGGAATATCTGAGATTAAATCCCAAAGAACTAGATAAATTGGTCAAGTACATCAAAGTTGATCTTCCAGACTCATCACAATCTAACCAATGTACCATTGGCCGAACTGATGATCCAGTTGATATTCCTACAGTTGTTTCACCATTTGTTATGAATCAGAGTGACACAGCTATCACTCCTACCCCAGAGCTGAAATGTGAATTTGATGAAACCAGGAAGCCTAACCCCTTCTATATTTCTCTACTCCTTAACGGTCTTAAATTGAGTAATTTCATTATAGACTTAGGTGCCTCTAATAATATTATGCCTTCATCTGTAGCCAAAGCTTTAGGTTTAACCATGAGAAAAACTTTTGGGAGGTGCTATTCTATGGATGGGAAACAAGTGCCCTTAATAGGTCAAGTTAAAGATGCTCAAGCTATTTTAGCCACCCATCCTAATAAGAGACTCAAGTTAACCATTTGAGTAGCAGATATACCCACAAGTTATGGTATTCTCTTGAGTAGAACTTTCTGCAGAGATATGGGTGGGGAAATAAAGATGGATTGGTCAGAAGCCATTATCCCTATTGGGAAGAAAAAGGTCAAACTGGAACTTGAAGCTAAAAATAAATACACTATAATTCCATCTGATGATCCTAAGGCACAAATTCTATTCCAAGACTGTGAGTTTGGTAATTACATGATTTTCTCAGATGAAGCCCCTCCTATTTGTGAAGACTTTAATGAAAATGATCAAATTTGGTTGATGGATTTTGATGGTAGTTGTGCTACCGTGGGTTCTAGAGCTAGCGTAGTCTTTAAAGGGCCCGTTTAACCATGACCAAAAATTTTGGGAGGTGCTATTATATGGATGGGAAACAAGTGCCCTTAATAGGTCAAGTTAAAGATGCTCAAGCTGTTTTAGCCACCCATCCTGATAAGAGACTCAAGTTAACCATTTTAGTAGTAGATATACCTGCAAGTTATGGTATGCTCTTGAGTAGAACTTTCTGTAGAGATATGGGTGGGGAAATAAAGATGGATTGGTCAGAAGCCATTATCTCTATGGGAAGAAAAAGGTCAAACTAGAACCTAAAGCTAAAAATAAATACACTGTAATTCCATCTGATGATCCTAAGGAACAAATTCTATTCCAAGACTGTGAGTTTGGTAATTACATAATTTTCTCATATGAAGCCCCTCCTATTTGTGAAGACTTTAATAAAAATGATCAAATTTGGTTGATGGAGTTTGATGGTAGTTGTGCTACCGCGGGTTCTGGAGCTGGTGTAGTCTTTAAAGGGCCCGATGATCAATATATCCCTTTCTCTTACAAACAAGATTTTAAAAATACCAATAATACCGTCAAATATGAGGCTCTGTTATTAGGGTTACAAGAGGCAAAGACATTGGGAATAAAGGCACTTGTTGTGAAAGGTGATGCCAAGATTATCGTTAAACAAGTAAAGGGTTAGTTTACAGTAAAAAATGAGCGTCTGAAACATTATAAAAATTTAGTGTGGGACGAAGTGGATTCTTTTGAAGCTTTTTCCATAGAAGCTATTCCCAGAAGTCTCAATACAAGGGCTGACTCTCTAGCTGTATCAGCATCTCTACTTCTTCCTCACCTAGACTTCAAAACAAGAACCTATAGGGTTGAGATGATATATAGACCAGCTGTCCCAGATAAAATTGAACACCTGCAAGTTTTTGAAGATGATACCCAGATTGAGGATTTTATGGCATGTGTGGAAGCTTTCTCATCCATGTACTTTGAAGGAATGAATGAAGACAGTGAAAGGTCTAATCCTGAATTCTTACCAGAAGAAGTTGTCAAGTTGAAGAGCAACAAAATTCCCAAAGGTTTGGTTTCCTTAGAGAATTTGTTTTCTCAAAAGGATGATAGTTTCATTTCAAGTAAAATTTCTCAATCAGATGTGCAAAAGGAATATGACAAGGTGAACATTGGCACTGTGGCTAAACCCAAATGGATATCTATAGGTAAGACTTTCTCTGTTCAAGAAAAGAAAAACCTTCAGATCCTGTTAACAGCCTACAACGATGTTTTTTCTTGGGATTATAGTGACCTTAAGGAATTTCAAAAAGGGAAATTTAGTCATCACATCCGTCTTTAGCCTGAATCAAAACCTTTCAGAGAAAATCTTCGTAGTTACAATCCTAAAGTTTCTGAAGTGATTCTAAAGGAAGTTGACAAAATGCTAAAAGTCAGAATCATTTACCCTTTTCATCACTCAACTTGGATTGTAAATATTGTCCCTGTAAGAAAAAAGAATGGTGAAATAAGAATCTGTCTGGATTTTTGGAATTTAAATCAGGCTAGCCTAAAAGATAAATATTCCCTACCCAAGATGGAACACGTATTACAGGCAGTTGCTGGATCAGAAATGATGTCTATGCTTGATGGGTTTTTTGGATATAATTAGGTGAGTGTGTCCGATGAAGATAAACAAAAAATTGGTTTTACCTTGCCATGGGGAACATTTTCTTATAATAGAATGCCCTTTGGCCTGATTAATGAAGGGGAAACTTTCCAAAGGGCAATGGATTCATCCTTTGCTGATTTGAAAAATAGAATTATAGTAATTTACCTTGATGATTTAACTGTGTACTCCAAAAGAAGAAAACATCATGTCCAAGATCTCAAATCAGTCCTACAGAGGTGTAGAGACCATGGCATATCTCTTAATCCCAAAAAATTAGTTTTTGCTGTGACTGAGGAAAAATTGTTGGGACATATTGTATCCAAAGAAGGGATTAGGATCGATCCTAAAAGAGTAAAGGCTATTCAAAAAATCAGTCTACCTTCAACCAGAATAGGAGTCAAATATTTCTTCGGTCAGATTAACTTTTTAAGAGCTTTTGTCCCATAATTTTTTGAGTTAACAAGGTACATAGTGGGAATGATGAGTGAAAAAACATCCCTCTAAATGGACAAAAGAAGGTAGAAAATCTTTTGGAGCAATTAAGACAGCTATAGAAAATGCCCCATCTCTGGTTTACCCAAACTATAAAAAAAGATTTCATCATTTATTGTTATGCTTTCGATCACACTCTGTCAGGAATTCTAACTCAGAAGGATGTTTCAAGAAGTGAGTCTCCCATTGCTTTCATGAGTACGCTGTTAAAAAAAAATGAACTAAAGTATTCTCCCATTGAAAAGCAAGCCTTTGCTGTGGTGAAATCAGTTAAGCAATTTAGATTCTATATCCTTCATTCTCATTCTATAGTGTTTGTTCCTGATTCAGCAGTGAAAGCACTTCTCACTCAACAAGAAATAGCCATGAACAA
>MU225430.1:7762083-7775437 GCA_018584345.1 Thuja plicata
ATCTTTTCATGTGGATGTCATCTTCATCCAAGTTATTTCTTGTAGCATCCTCCTCTATACATTCACAATGTACATTAGTATTTGGGATAGTAGGAGTGTACAATTTCCTGACCCCTGCCATGAAGCCCTCTGGGTCAATATACCTGTAAGGGGCTACCCCCATTCTAAACTTTCCCAGCCATTGACTTACTTCATTCATGGCATTCTTACCAATTGTAAAGTTTGCAATATTGAACTGCCTAGGGGTTATAGTCCCCTTCTTATCGACCATTGCAAAATGACTTAAACACATTCGGGAACCTTGCCATTAGGTTAAATAGTTCATTGATATGCAATGAACATGATGCCTTGATTTTTTCCTGAAAACATCCTTCAGACATAAAGTTATCATTTCCCAAAAATGACCATTTCTTTTCCGCACTGCAAACATATTGTCAAAAAATGATTTTAATCGCCGTAATTGATTTTAAAAGGCTGACAAATGGATTAATGGGGGGCTCAAATCTGAACTGGAAGTAGTGTATCAGCTTTGCAAGAAAATGCAAAAAGAATTTTGTCAAAAGAATCAACCGGCCAAAAGTTATTCACTGGCAAAGTAGAGCATTTCGTAAACTTAACTCTTTTCCGTATTGCAAACTGAACAAACTGCCTCTGAAGAATGAATTCATAAGGTCATCAAAAAGATCTTCCAGAAACTCAACCTCTGGATCTTGACTGAATGTCATATGTGGAACATGACCCCTCAGTGGCCTTCCTCTGAAAAGAAACTTCTGAACTGATACCGATCTGCAAAAATAGCACTTTAACATTTCCTTAAATTTAACACAGTAAATATGCAGAAATCGGGTTCGAAATTGACAAAGAAAAGTGATCAACCAGATTGGTCAAGGCTTGGGAATCTTCAAAGGAGTTCATTCCTAGGTTTATAATGCAGGTCAACCTTCAATTATATCTGACCTTGAATCGAGTGCAAATGGGGAAAGGACAAAGTATGCCACTTAATTCTGAATTCAGTAGTTCAATGAAACCTTAAGAAATTGGAAACGAAAAGGCTCTGGAAAAGTGGATAAATGGATTAGTAGGAGTCTAAAAATCTTCAGGTAGGTACACTCCTATGTTTACAATATGAGGAAAAATCCAATTATCCAAAATTTTCACCTGGGTACAGACTTTCAAAAGCTCAAAGTAGGTCACTTAGCAATTCTGGACTTGAATACACAGGAAATCAGATTTAATCATTGTCAGAATGGTTCTTGAAAACTTGTCATCTGATTTCATAAATATCTGCAGACTGGAACATATGGAGTATGTGACCACTAGAACACAGTGAAAAATGAATTTTCTTAATTGGATCAACTGGTCAGAAGTTATAATGCATCAAACTAGGCTATTTAGATTTCAAGGAAGGACAAAAATGCAGACAGTTCATAAACAACCAACTTTGGGAAGTATGAAAGCTTATCAAACAGATTTGGAATGACCTGAGGTTTAAAACATAAGCTTTCGGATATGTATGCTAAACATTCCAAAAGTGGCGAACTATGAAACTCAACAGGGTGTAAGATACTCAGAGGCAAAGTAGGCTCCGGACAACAAATTGACACTTTAGCAATTTGCAGAATTAGGCGACCCCCTCAAAATGACTACTCCCTAAACATATCAGAATTGGAAATCAGGAGCTGGGACCCACTGCATATGTCAAATGAAAGTCATTAAAGCCTCCTCCAAATTGGTATCTCATGAAAATCATCCAGACACCTTTTTCAATCACTCCAACTGAGTCTTCTTACACAAACTTTCAAGGGTACCACTTTTGCTTGACTGAAAAATTTAACATGGTTACTCCAAAATTGTTCCAACTTTTGGGGTACCAACATTACCTAGATGAGAATAGATCTAGAGATACTGACACTGAATCTGATGAAGATATTAAGATGGTATTTATAGCCATGATGGATGATTCAGACGAAGAGGAAAGGTATGTTGAAACTACACTCATATCTAAGGTTAGTAAGAATGATGTCTAGATTATAGAGTGGTTGCAATCACCACATGACCGGTGATAAAATGTTTTTTGAAACTTTTGAGTATTATAATGGTGGATCAGTAAGAATGGGCAATGACTCACCTTGTCCAGTTGAAGTAAAGGAACCATGATGTTAAATAATATAATTAGATGTGAAAATGCATACTAGGTAAAATTACTTAACTATAATCTATTGAGTGTTTCACAACTGAATAACATAGGTCACCGAGTTGCATTTGAGAATGAAAAGGCAAAGATCTTTAATGAATTAGGAAGGTTGATCAGAACTTGTGAATAGACAAAAGGTAACCTATTCTATCTTGATGATATAAACACCACTTGTTTAATGGCTATAAATGAAGACATATGGTTGTCCCATAAAATAATATGTCATGTTAATTTTGACAACATGATTAAGATAATAAATAAAAGGAAAGTAAGAGGCTTACCGAGCATGTCAAAGCCTGGCCATATCATGTGTAAGAATTTGCAAAAAGGTAAAATAAAAAAATTCTAGTTTCAAGAGAAAAACCCATACATCTAATGCTATTCTAGAATTAGTTCATACTGATCTATGTGGACCCATGAGAAAAAAGAGTTACTATGGTGTTAGATATTTCATTCGCTTTGTTGATGATTATTCTAGAATGATGAGAGTTATATTCTTAAAAGAAAAATTAGAAGCATTCAAGATGTTTAAATGGTACAAAGCATTGTAGAAAAACAAAGCGGTAAGGAACTAAAATGCTTAAGATCAGATAGAGGAGAATTTTTTTATGATGAATTCACTAAATTTTTTAATTAGCATGGAATTAAAAGATAGGTTTCTGCACCAAGAACGCTACAACAAAATGGGATTGATGAAAAGAGAAACAAATCCATTGTTGATTGTGCAAGATCACTGATGATTGAGAAAGGCATCACTCAAACTTTCTGGAGGGAAGCTGTCAGAACTACTATCTACACATTAAATAGATTTAAATTGAAGAAAGACACCAAAAAGACACCCTATGAGCCATGCTATGGATACAAACCCAATGTAAGTTACTTCATAATATTTGGAAGTCAATGTTATATTTTGAAAGATGATAGAAATGGAAATCTTGACTCCAAAAGTGAAGAAGGAAGCTTTCTAGGGTATTCCACCAAGAGCAAGGCTTATAAATGTCTTAACAAGTCCTCTAAAAAAATAATTGATAGTGCAAATGTCATAATAGATGAATATGTAGAGAAAAATGAAGAGGAAAGAAAAATAGAACCAAAATACTACAACATGTTTTCTTACAATGAAGAACCTGACACTCTATCTGAGAAATAGTCTATTGATCTTGAGAAATAGAACAATGCACCCAGGCATTAGGTTGCAAATACCAAAAATTAGTAGATTCCTCAAAATGATGTTCCAAGTGATGAAGATCAAAATGAAGGTCAAGATGATGAGAAGAATGATGAACAAAGAGTTGAATCGACACTTGGAAAGTATGTCAAAAGACACCATCCACAGAACCAAATCATAGGAGACAAGAATCCTAGAATGAGAGCAAGAAGTAAGTCACTGAACACTAGATGTTTAATTTTTGATTTTGAGCCTAAATTTGTTAATACTACACTTGAAAATGAAGAATGGGTCAGTGCTATGAATGAAGAGATGGAACAAATTGAGAAGAATAGAACATGGACATTAGTACCTAGACCAGATGAAAAGAATGTCATTGGTACAAAATAAATATTTAGAAAGAAGCTTAATGAGAATGGAGAAGTCCCAATTAGTATGCAAGGGGTATGCACAAGAAGAAGGTATTGACTATGGAGAAAAATTTGCACCCATTGCTAGACTAGGAGTCAAAATTATACTTGCTTATGATACATTCAAAGGATTCAAGGTATACCAAATGGATGTCAAATCTGCATTCCTAAATGGAATACTAGAAGAAGAGGTATACATTGAATAACCATAAGGGTTTTTTGATCCTAACAAGAGAAGAATGGTTTATAGACTACAAAAAGCCTTGTATGGATTAAAACAAGTACCGAGCCTGGTATGAAAGACTTCACTCTGATATCATAAGTATTGGATTTGTAAGAACAAGTGAAAATATCAATCTGTATGTAAAAGAAGATACTGATGATAATATTTCGATTTCTGTAATATTTGTTGATGATATAATATTTTGGGGTAAAGATATGTTTAGAAAATCTTTTTCTAATGAAATGAGAAAAGATTTTCAGATGTCAACATTTGGGGAGATCAAATTCTTTCTTGTTCTACAGATTCTTCAACAAGATGCTGGCATATATATCACACAATCCAAATACATCAAGGAAGTGTTGAAGATATTCAACATGGAAGACTCCAAGCTAGTTGGAACACCTATGGCAATCGGATGTAAGATGACAAAGGAAGATAAGTCAAACGAGGTAAATCGGACCCTATATAGATCAATGACTGGCAAACTAATGTATGTTGTTCATACTAGACCAGATATAGCACATGTAGTTGGAATAGTTGGAACATTCTATGTTAATCCCAAAGAGTCACACATGATTATTGTCAAGAGAAATCTTAGATATCTAAATAATATCGAAGACTACAGCTTATGGTATAAAAGAAAAGGAAAATTTGAGCTTCAAGTCTATGCAAATGATGATTGGGCTGGAAACTTAGATGACAGAAAGATCACAACTGGAGGAGCATTCTTCATGGGTGACAGACTTGTCATGTGGAGTAGCAAGAAGCTAGGATGCATCTCACAATCTACTATAGAAGTAGAATATGTGGTTGTTACTGCAAATTTCTCTAATAGTGAATGGATCAAACAACAACTAGAAGGTATGAATATGAAGATTCTTGAGCTAGTGATTAACTATTGTGATAATACCAGTGCGATAAACATATCAAAGAATCAAGTCATGCATGCTAAGACAAAGTATATTTCTATCAAGTATCATTCCTTAAGAGAACAAGTGTAAGAGAAAGAGGTGGTACTAGAATATGTTCAATTGAAGGAACAATTAGCAGACATATTCACAAAGCCATTTCCTAAAGATACATTTGAGTACCTAAGAAAAAGACTTAGGGGTCCAACCCTTGTCTATTGGTCTCTAAGTTTACCAAGAGGCTGCATCAGCCTACACACAATCAGAAGATTATTCATGTTGATGCAAGCAAAGAGATGGTCTAGAAAGATACATCTATACACAACAAGGTACTTATCTACACTGAACACTAGAGTCATTGTATTGTTGATGGATAGGGAAATTCAAGGAATATATTAAATAAAGAGATATAACTTTGTTATTGTTGTCAAAGGGACAGATGTAACCTTAAAGGGAGAGAATATCCAAATGGAGAGATAAGATATGAAATATCCATCATAATAATCCAAAGGGAGAGAAGTATCCTAAGGGAGAGATGAATTAAGGTAGAGAGTATATCTAATGTTGTCAAAGAAAAATGAGATGATCAAGGAGAAGAATAGTCAAAGAGAGAGAAAACATCACAAAAAAGATTTTACATCAAAGGGAGAGACAGAATTAGAAGTTGCTACATCTATCCCATGAAGGGAATAAATATTGAAGAAAGTACTCTACAGAAAACAAATCTAAGCTATAAGAGCTTACCGAGAGCCAAATATTTGTATTGGTTATAGAATAATAAGTTTGGTAGATTGACTAACTACAACTAATATATTTCATATTGTATTAGTAGTAATGTAGTGTGTACCCATCAATGCCAAAGGGAGAGATTGATGAACTATAACTGATTGAATATTTGAAGATGTTATGTTGATGATCACCAAGCTATAGAAAGTTAATGCAAGACATTAAATCAGTTAATGTATTTTATTGTCATTGATATCAACTTGATATAATCTGATTGGTTATAAAAATAGTGTTAAATATTTCAAAGAACGAGAGAAAAAAAGTTTATGCTATCAGAAATGCATAAAAGTTCAATATGCACTAAGTGACAACAAACACCGACGGATAGTGCACCTCGACGGATAGAGAACCCTAAGAGAAAAGTCATAGTGATACCTGAGAAAGAAACCCAAGAAAGAATTACTGATGAGAAGAACCACAATGTTACCTGACAGATAGACAAACCTTACAAATAGAGATGCCCGAGGACAAGTAAAGTCTAGACCGAGCTAACAAGGAGTTAAACACTGAAAAGAATTGAAGTTCAGAAATGACAAAAGACTTAGCTAGAAAGAGCTAAAGATGGAGTTAACTAGTTGATTATATTTTTTTTATAGACAAGTTAAAAGCCAGATATAAGCTAGAGTTTTAAAGATTTTTTATTCTAGGTGTCAAGGAGAAATCTATAGGATAAAACTAAAGTATGCTTTAAAGAAAGAATGGCAAGATTTCTGTATCACATCAAGAACAAGAAAGAAAAAGACCTAGAAACAGTGAAATTATGTCTATAAAATAGACAAGATAATTCATCATGAATTAGGGGAGTGAATAGAGAATAGGATACTAAAGAAAATACCGATGAAGAAAGAAGTCTTCATACAGTCCTAATGAAACAAGCTAAAGAATAGAGCTAATAATTCTATGGACATTGAGCAATAGATAAGCACATCATCACCAAGCATAAAGAAGTGGAGAAAAGGTATTGAAGGGAAACATTGATCAGAAAGGTATTATGAGCTTATAATAGATCTAAACATCTACAAGATTAAGTTATTTATATGAATAGATCATATACTATTTCAGTTTAACCCTTAGATCAGAAAGTCTCTTAATTGAGTAGGATATAATAATCCTTTATATATTCAGATACATCCCAAGGAGTATCAAAAGGTTAATTCATGAAGATAGCACAGTGAAGTGTCAGATATCAAGTGATTAACTTTTAGAGATAAATCCTCTAATAAGGTCACACTTAACACTGTGTTTGTAACCTTTAACAAGGTTGGCTCTTCACCAAGCTCACTTCAAAAGAGTGAAAATTGTGGGTTACCGGTCCCAAGTGGTTTTTCGCCTAACAGGGTTTCCACATTAAAAATCCATGTTTCAAATGTGTTTATGAGTCATTTCTTTGATGTTTTTCTTTACAGATTACTAAAGTAGGATTGATTGGTAAACACTAAGTTATTTAGTGTATTTTGATAAATGATAGACTACTAATCAGTAAAGCTTGAGAATAAGGTTCAACAGTGAACTCTGAGAAGTAGTTATTTGATAAAATTATTTCAAGGAATACATCTTGTAGGACTAAAGATAACTAGAGGCTTATAATTGTGGTACTAAGTTTTTGGGTTGATTTATTGGAATATTTTTTAGGCCACTGATTCAGCCCCCCTCTCATTTATTCTAACAATTGGTATCAGAGCTTGTGTGCTTAGGAAAGGAGGTTTCAAGACCTAAGCTAAAGATCACAAGATGAGCAAATGGGATGTGCCTAAGTTGAACAAGGACAACTTTGCATCATGGCAAAGCAAGATAAGACTCCACCTATCATGTATTGGAAATGATATTTCTCAATACTTAGATAATGAATATGTGTTTCCTACATGACCTCACACTCTTGATCAATTGAGAGAAAAGCATGAGCACCATTCTATGATGATAGAACATGCTTCCTTACTCTCTGATGTTGAATTTGAAGATGTCAAAACCTACACCTCTTCAAAGAAAATATGGGATAAATTGAAGCTGGTACATGGAGGAGGTGCTAATATACTAAGAGCTAAGGAAAAAATCCTAAGAGGAAGTTTTGAGGACCTAAGAATGAAAGAAGGAGAAAATATCACTCAGTACAGTTGCACAACCAAAGAGGTACTCAATGCTATTTGAGGAGTTGGAGGTGCACTTGAAGAAGTAACAGTGGTAAGTAAAATCCTAAGAACCTTATTGCCTGTATATACTATTAGAGTATCTTCTATAAAAGAAATGAGAGCAGTGGAAAACAAGAATGTCACTCTAAATAGTTTGGTTGGTAGACTTATTTCATTTGAGATGAATAACTTTGACAATGGTGTCTTACCATCTATTGAGTCTACATTTAAATCTTCTTTGAAAATAAGTAAGTCAAGTCATAAACACACTATGAAGAATGATAGTGAAAGTGATATTGATGACCAAGAACTTGATGAGATTGAAGCACTAATGGCTAGAAGATTGCAGGGAGGCAAAGGTAGATACAAAGGTAAATTACGACTTGTATGTTTTAATTGTAAAGAGATTGGAAACTTTGCTGCTAGATGTCCTACCAAAAGAAAAGAATATGGAAATAGTGAAAGATCATATGAAAAGAAGTTTGATAGAAGTGATAACAGAGATTACCGAAGCAAGTCACAATCTGACAGAAGAGATACCTGAGACTACAAGGAAATAGGGAAGACATATTGCTACCTAGCTGAGAATAGAGCTGGAGATACTGACACTGAATTTGATGAATATATTGAGATGGTCTTTGTAGCCATGTATGATGATTCAGACAAAGAGGAAAGGTATGTTGAAACTGCACTCATATCTATGGTTAGTAAGAATGATGTCTGGATTATAGATAGTGGCTGTAATCACCACATTGACCGATGATAAAAAAAAGTTTGAAACTTTTGAGTATTATAATGGTGGATAACTAAGAATTGGTAGTGACTCACCTTGTCCAGTTGAAGGTAAAGGAACCATAATGTTAAATAATCTAATTAGATGTGAAAATGCATACTAGGTAAAAGGTCTTAACTATAATCTATTGAGTGTTTCACAGCTGAATAACACAGGTCACCGAGTTGCTTTTGAGAATAAAAAGGCAAAGATGTTTAATGTATAAGGAAGGTTGATGGAAACTAGTGAACATACAAAAGGTAACCTATTATATCTTGATGATATAAATACCACTTGTTTAATGGCTAGAAACAAAGACATATGGTTGTGGCATAAAATATTATGTCAAATGAATTTTGACAACATGATTAAGATAAGAAATAAAAGGAAAGTAAGAGGCTTACTGAGCATGTGAAAGCCCGACCATATCATGTGTAAGAATTGTCAAAAGGGTTAAATGACAAAGTCTAGTTTCAAGAGAAAAAACCCATACATCTAATTCTATTATAGTGTTAGTTCATACTAATCTATGTCGACCCATGAGAACAAAGAGTTACTATAGTGATAGATATTTCATTCTCTTTGTTGATGATTATTCTAGAACGATGACAATTATGTTCTTAAAAGAAAAATCAGAAGCATTCACGATATTTAAATGGTACAAAGCTATTATAGAAAAACAAAGTGGTAAGGAACTAAAATGCTTAAGATTAGATAGAGGAGGAGAATTTGTTTATGATGAATTCACTAACTTTTTTAATGAGCATGGAATTAAAAGATAGGTTTTTGTACCAAGAACACCACAACAAAATGGGATTTTTGAAAGGAAAAATAGATCCATTGTTGATTGTGCAAGAACACTGATGATTGAGAAAGGCATCACTCAAACTTTTTGCAGGGAAGCTGTCAGTACTTTTTTCTACACATTAAATAGAGTTCAATTGAAGAAAGACACAAAAAATACACACTATGAGCTATGGTATGGATACACACCCAATGTAAGTTACTTCAAAAAATTTGGAAGTCAATGTTATATTTTGAAAGATGATAGAAATGGAAAGCTTGACTCCAAAAGTGAAGAAGGAATCTTTCTAGTGTATTCTAGCAAGAGAAAGGCTTATAAATGTCTTAACAAGTCCTCTAACAAAATCATTGAAAGTGCAAATCTCAGAATAGATGAATATTTAGAGAAAAATGATGAGGAAAGAAAAAAAGAACCAGAAGACTACAATAGGTTTTCTTACAATGAAGATCTTGACACTCTGCCCAAGAAATAATGTATCGCTCCCAAGAAACAGAACAACACACGTGAGCATTAGGTTGCAAATATAAAAATGAGGATATTAAGAAAAATGATGTTTTGAGCGATGAGGATCAGAATGAAGGTCAAGATGATGATAAGAATGATGAACAAAGAGCTGAACTAACACTTGCAAAGTATGTCAGAAGACACAATCCACATAACCAAATCATAGGAGACAAGAAGGCTGGAATGAGAATAAGAAGTAAGTCACTGAACACTAGATGTTTAATTTGTGATTTTGATCCTAAATATATTAATACTACACTTGAAAATGAAGAATGGGTCAATGATATTAATGAAGAGACAGAACATATTAAGAAGAACATAGCATGGACATTAGTACCTATACCAGGTGACAAGAATGTCATTGGTACCAAATGGATATTCAAAAATAAGCTGAATGAGAATGGAGAAGTCACAAGAAACAAAGAAATATTAATATGCAATGGGTATGCACAAGAACAAGGTATTGACTATAGAGAAACCTTTGCACCCGTTGCTTGACTAGAAGGAGTGATAGGGAGAAATCTTGATACCTCCTTGAGTTTTTTTTTGAACTCTCCCTAGGCCTCTACTAGGACCCCTAGGGCTTCCTCAATCCACCCTTCTTACTGGAAAGATTTCAATCCTTCCTCCAACCAAGAATTCTCTCTATCTTGTCAAAGTCACCATTCTTGTGTTCTACAAGAACTTTCAAATCTGCACCTACCAAGCCCTCACCTTAAAATGGAGTTGTAGGAGGTCAAGGGATTCATCACACTACCATCTAGATTCCAAATTAAGATCTCAACTTATCAAGGCAGGTCATCCACCAATTGAGTTCTAGTTTTCTAAGCTTGAGACCTTGTAGCCTTTTTCCCAATTAGGCCTCCTCAAATTTAGGAACTCTCAAAAATAGAAAAAATTACACAAAGAACCCCCTAATATTTTGTGGTATTCTTCAATTAAAGAAAAAACCCACAAGGATTTTCTAGGTCTTGGCGTTTGATTCTGTCCGTACACCCTGATACTGAGATAGGGCTTCTTCCTTATTTTTAGGACTATTTTGTGGGTTTGGCTTCAAAAATTGGAAAGATTGTTTCTTTTACATCTCTCTTCTTCCTAGAGTACCTACACTACACCATAAAATACATCCATGGGCTTCTTGGCTTATGAAAGAAACCTCCTGCAATTTTAAACCAACTGTCACTTGCTTTTCCTAACCGGGTTGTGCATGTAGCTCACCTAGGGCAAGTTATTAAAAATACTTGCAAGAATTTGTAGGGCTCCTCCTTCAATAGTATTGAAGCTCCATGGACCTAGTCTCCATTTCCAGATGGTCGTATAGAACCAATGGTGGAAAGTGGAGTTAGGTCCACATCTTTGCTCCTTGTCCAAAACTGGACAACAAATAGTACAAAACAAAAAGAATTTGCAAACTAAAAAAGAAAAATGACTACAATGCAACTTAGTTACTCTAAAATCTTGGAAACATGCCCAAAAACAACCTCCAATGGTCACAGTCAGTAAACTAATCCATTACAATACAATGAAAACATAAAATGCTTCAAATCTGTTGTTCTTTCAAAGAAACTCTTGGCTCCAAAATAACAGTCCGTACAAAATGAATTCCAACCCCCACAGTTAGGGTTTTTCCACCTTAAATATGTTAGATACTCATGTGCCCCTCCTTCTATGGGTTCAAAATACTCTTAAAACCTTGAAATCCTCTAGACAACAAAATGTTGTTAGCAACTTTGAAAAGTTGCTAATGTTGCATAGCAACATTTTACATCTTTTTACCAATCACACTTTTTAAGTGTTTTTCTCCACCAATCTATCTTATCTAACCTTAGCTAGACCACTTAGGGTAACCATGGACCCTAAGTACTACCATGACATCACCCTTCCCATTGATGACATCATTAAGGATAGTCCATTAAACAAGAGCCAAAAAGAGCTAATCTACCCAAAATGAAGCATAAAATGAAAGTTACCTAAACTAATCTTTGTCAACATGACCTTATATATTTAAATTTCCCTACTAGAGGGTCTTACACCCACTAACACACCAAAAAGACAAGAGACCACCATATTTGATGGCATCTCAAGGGTGCTCCTGCACCATACTACCAAGGTTAGGAACTTATGTCACCTCTTGGGACAGGAGCTGAGGATCAATTCCCTACTTCTTAAAGTCACTCTCAACCACCCAAGTAGCCATAGCCTTTGACATTCCTACCCATTAAATGAGATGTTCCATATAGGTGCCCTTTCTAGTCTTTTTCTTCACCTGAGAGTCTAAAATCTTCACTACCCTTGGTGTTGGTGTAGGGGTAAGCTGAACATTTGCTGCTATGTCCTTACCATCTGACTGTACCTTTGTATCTACTAGTGTAGGTCCCTTATACTAGACTAAATCTTACACATTGAAAATAGGAGAGATTGCCAAATCTGTTGGCAATCAATTTTATAGGCATTTTGCCCATACTTTGGAAGAATCATGCAAGGTCCAATCCTCCTCATCTGCAGGTTGGTGGTGACTCCCTTCTGCAACCTAGACTTATTGAGATGCACCATCACAAGGTCACCCATAGAAAACTGAAGATCTTTTCTTCCTTCATCAACTCTAGCTTTCAACTTTTGTGTAGCCTCTTGGAGCTGCTTCTTTACTTACTCATGAACTTCTTTCATGGATTGAGAAAAATAATCTACATAGGCACTCTTTCCTTCTGCATTTTCCAAGGTTCTCAACTCCAACACACCTCTAGGGTGCAGCCCATAAACTACTTCAAAGGGGACTTTTCCTATTGTCTTGTTTGCACTATCATTGTAGGCATATTTAGCCTATGGTAACATCTAATCCCACATCACTCCATACTCCTTTGTCAAGCACCTAAGGAGATTTCCTAGCACTCTATTGATCACTTTAGTCTGACTATCTATCTGGGGATGGTAGGCTGACCCAAATGATAGATTGGTTCCCAATCTTGACCACAAGGTCTTCCAAAAATGACCCATGAATTTTACATCTCTGTCAGATACTATGCTGATGGGTAAACCATGGATCCTTACCACTTCTTTAAAAAACAAATGAGAAATATGACTAGCATCATGGGTGGTTTTTTAAGTAATGAAATGACTCATCTCTCTAAACCTATCCACCACTACAAATATACTATCCAAACCAGACTTAGTTCTAGGCAACCCAACAATAAAATCCATACCGATACATTCCCAAGGCCTATTGGGAATGGGCAAGGGCTAATACAAACCTACATTAGATGATATACCCTTGGCTTTTTGGAAAACCAAGCATTGCTCCACATACTTCCTGATGTCCTTCTACATCCTAGGACAATAATAGAACCTTTGCACTAGTTCTAGTGTCTTATTCAGGCCAAAATGCCCACTTAAGCTGCCATTGTGCTTTTCTTGAATAACATTCTCCCTCATAGATCCCTTGGGAACACATAGCTTCCCTT
>MU225430.1:7777823-7793193 GCA_018584345.1 Thuja plicata
ATCTTAAGAGCCATTTGATAGCATTGTCTTACACTTGTCAAAGTAGCAAGACTCATCTCCTCTTGTATAGACCACTTGAGCCCATTTTGATATCTAGCCAACCTAATGCTTTCATCCTCCACTATCTTGGACCTTAAGCATACCTTTTGAAACTCCTCTATATATGCTTGAACTTCAAGGTCTTTCTATCTGAGATTTTGTCTCTTTATATGCATTTGAACTTCATAGTCATCCGGGAGATAAGTTTGTTTCAACTTTGTCAACATACCTTTCCATGAAACAATGGGACTCTTTCCCTCTTTCTCCCTTTCATTCTAAACAAATTTCCACCAGGTAAGTGCTCGTCCTCTTAATCTAGATTTAGTCACCTTGATTTTTTGAGCATCAGTCACCCCATCACATTCAAAATGATTCTCAAGGTTGTCTATCCAGTCTAAAACCAAATCAACATCCATTTGTCCACTAAACAATGGCACACCCTCCAAGGCTTTACCACTCAAGGCTTTGAGTGCCTTCAAGAAGGGTTCCTCAAGTAAGACTGGATCAAGGGTAGGTGTCTCTTCATCTAAGTCCCACTCCTTCCCCTTAGCTTCTTTTTCCTCTTTCTGGTCTACCTTGTCCTTTACACTATATGTCTTAGCTCAGACTTCATCCAAGAGTTGCTCCATTTGAGCCAATCTCTCCCTCAGAAACCTATTATTCTCTTCTTTTTATTCAACTTTCTTGGCCAATTCAACATTGGTCACCATCTTTCTTGATGCACTAGACTCCTCACTTGAGTCCTTGGTCTGCAACATCCACTAGCTGCACTATTTCTTCTTTTCCCAAATCTTTAACTTGTGCTCTGATACAACTCTGACAGGGAGAACTCTTGATACCTCCTTGAGTTTGTTTTTAAACTCTTCCTAGGCCTCTACTAGGACCCCTAGGGCTTCCTCAATCCACCCTTATTACAGGAAAGATTTCAATCCTTCCTCCAACCAAGAATTCTCTCTATCTTGTCAAAGTCACCATTCTTGTGTTCTACAAGAACTTTCAAATCTGCACCTACCAAGTCCTCACCATAAAATGGAGTTGTAGGAGGTCAAGGGCTTCATCAAACTACCATCTAGATTCCAAATTATGATCTCAACTTATCAAGGAAGGTCATCCACCAATCGAGTTCTAGTTTTCTAAGCTTGAGACCTTGTAGCCTTTTTCTCAATTAGGCCTCCTCAAATTTAGGAACTCTCAAAAAAAAGAAAAATTACTCAAAGAACCCCCTGATATTTTGTGGTATTCTTCAATTAAATCAAAAAAACACAAGGATTTTCTAGGTCTTGGGGTTTGATTATGTCTGTACACCCTGATACTGAGATAGGGCTTCTTCCTTATTTTTAGGACTATTTTGTGGGTTTGGCTTCAAAACTTGTAAAGATTGTTTCTTGGACATCTCTCTTCTTCCTAGAGTACCTAAACTACACCATAAAATACATCCATGGCCTTCTTGGCTCATGAAAGAAACCTCCTAATATTTCAAACCAACTGTCACTTGCTTTTCCTAACCGGGTTGTGCATGTAGCTCGCCTAGGGAAAGTTATTAAAAATACTTGCAAGAATTTCTAGGGCTCCTCTTTCCATAGTCTTGAAGCTCCATGGACCTAGTATCCATTTCCAAATGGTAGTATAGAAAAAATGGTGGAAAGTGGAGTTAGGTCCACATCTTTGCTCCTTGTCCAAAACTAGACAGCAAACAGTCGAAAACAAAAAGAATTTGCAAACTACAAAAGAAAAATGACTACAATGCAACTTAGTTACTGTAAAAGCTTTAAAAAATTCCTAGAAACAACATCCAATGGTCACAGTTAGTAAAATAATCTATTACAGTACAATGAAAACATAAAATGCTTCAAATCTGATGTTCTTTCAAAGAAACTCTTGGCTCCAAAATAACAGTCCATACAAAATGAATTCCAACCCCCACAATTAGGGTTTTTCCACCTTAAATATGTTAGATACTCATGTGCCCCTCCTTCTGTGGGTTCAAAAAACTCTTAAAACCTCAAAATCCTCTAGACAACAAAATGTTGTCAGCAACTTTGAAAATTTGCTAATGTTGCATAGCAACATTTTACATCTTTTTGCCAATCACACTTTTTAAGTGTTTTTCTCCACCAATCTATCTTATCTAACCTTAGCTAGACCACTTAGGGTAACCATGGACCCTAAGTACCACCATGACATCACCTTACCCATTGATGAAATCATCAAGGATAGTCCATTAAACAAGAGCCAAAAAGAGCTAATCTACCCAAAATGAAGCATAAAATGAAAGCTACCTAAACTACTCTTGATCAACATGACCTTATGTATTTACATTGCCCTACTATAGGGTCTTACACACACTAACACACCAAAAAGAAAAGAGACCACCATATTTGATGGCATTTCAAGGGTGCTCCTACACCAAGGAGTCATAATTCTACTTTCTTATGTTGCATTCAAAGAATTCAAGGTATACCAAATGGATGTCAAATCTGCATTCTTAAATGAAATACTAGAAGAAGAGGTGTACATTGAACAACCAGAAGGGTGTGTTGATCCTAACAAGAGAAATTTTTTTTGTAGACTACACAAAACCTTGTATGGATTAAAACAAGCACCGAAAGCATGGTATGAAATACTCTACTCCTATCTCATAAGTATTAGATTTGTAAGAACAAGTGAAAATAATAATCTATATTTAAAAGAAGATACTGATGATATATTCTGATTGCTGAAATATTTTTTGATGATATCATATTTGGGGGTAATGATATGTTATGCAAATCATTTGATAATGAAATGAGAAAAGAGTTTGAGATGTCAATGTTTGGGGAGATCAAATTCTTTCTTGGTCTACAGATTCTTCAACATGATGTTGGCATATACATCACACAATCAAAATACATCAAGGAAGTGCTAAAGATATTCAAGATGGAAGACTCCAAGCTAGTTGGAACACCTATGGCAACCAGATGTAAGATGACAAAGGAAAATAAGTCAAACAAGTTAAATTAGAGCCTATATAGATAAATGATTGGAATCTAATGTATTTTTTTCATACTAGACCAGATATAGCATATGCAGTTGGAATAGTTACAAGATTCTCTACTTATCCTAAAGAATCACACACAACTGCTGTCAAGAGAATTCTAAGATATCTAAAGAATACTGAAGACTACGGCTTATGGTGTAAAAGAGAAGGAAAAATTGAGCTTCAAGTCTATACAGATGTTGATTGGGCTGGAAACTTAGATGACATAAAGAGAACAACTGGAGGATCATTCTTTATGGGTGACAGACCTATCACATGGATCAACAAAAAGCAAGGATGCATCTCACAATCTATTGCAGAAGTAGAATATGTAGTTGCTACTGTAAATTTATCTAATATTGCATGGATCGAAAAACTACTAGAAGCTATGAATATGAATATTCTTTAACCAATGATTATGTATTGTGATAATACAAGTGTAATAAACACATCAAAGAATTCATTCATGCATGCTAAGACAAATCATATTGCTATCAGGTATCATTACTTAAGAGAAAAATTTCAAGAGAAAGAGGTGGTACTAGAATATGTTCAATCCAAGGAACAATTAGCAAACATATTCATAAAGACATTGCCTAAAGATACATTTGAGTACCTTAGAAAAAGACTAGGGGTCAGACCCTTATCTATTGGTAACTAAGCTAACAAGAAGGCTGCATCAGCCTACACACAATTGGAAGATCATTCATGTTGATGTAAGAAAAGAGATGGACTACAAAGATACATCAGTACACAACAAGGTACTTATCTACACCAAACACCAAAGTCATTGTACTGTTGATGGATAGGAAAATTCAAGGAATATATTAACAAAGAGATATAACTTTGTTATTGTGGTCAAAGGGAGAGATGTAACCTAAAAGGGAGAGAATCTCCAAAGGGGGATATTACATATGAAATATCTATCATTATCATCCAAAGGGAGAGTAGTATCCTAAGGGAGAGATGACTTAAGGGAGAGATCTTATGCTGTCAAAGGAAAATGAGATGATCAAGGAGAAGAACAGTCAAATGGAGAGAAAACATCATAGAAAAGATTCTACATCAATGGGAGAGACAAAATTAGAAGCTGCTACATCTATCTATTGAAGGGAATAAAGATTGCAGAAAGTACTCTATAGGAAACAAATCTAAGCTAGAAGAGATTACTGAGAGCCATATATTTGTATTGGTTATATAAGAATAAGTTTGGTAGATTGATGAACTACAACTAATATATTTCATATTGTATTAGTAGTAATGTAGTGTGTACCCATAAATGCCAAAGGGAGAGATTGATGAACTATAACTTATTGAGTGTTTGAAGATGTTAAGTTGATCATCACCAAGCTCTAGAAAGCTAGTGCAAGAAATTAAATTAGATAATTTATTGTATTGTCATTGATGTGAACTTGATATATTCTGATTGGTTATATACATAGTGTCAAAAATTTCAAAGAACCAGAGAGATAAAGGTTATGCTACCAGAAATGTATAAAAGTTTAGTATGCACTAAGTGACAACAAACACCGATGGACAGTGCACCCCAATGAATAGAGAACCCTGAGAGAAAGTCATAGTTATACCCGAGAAAGAAATCCGAGAGAGCATTACCGATGAGAAAAACCACAGTGTTACCCAACGGATGGACAACCGATGGACAGAGATACCCGAGGACAACTGAAGTCTAGACTGAGCTAACCAGGAGTTAAACATTGAAAAGTACTAAAATTCTGAAATGACAAAAGACTTAGCTGGAAATACATAAAGATTGATTTAACTAGTTGATTACATTGTTTTCATCAACAAGTTAAAATGCAGAGATAAGATAGAGTTTTAAAGCTGTTTTATTCCAGTTGTCAAGAAGAAATCTACGAAATAAAAATGAAGTATGCTTTAAAGAAAGAATGGCTATATTTCTGAAGCACATCAAGAACAAGAAAGACAAAGATGTAAAAATAGTGAAATTATGTCTATAAAAGAGACAATTTAATTCATCATGAATTAGGGGAGTGAATAGAGAAGAGGATGCTAAATAAAATACTGATGAAGAAAGAAGTCTTCATATAGTCCTGATCAAACAAGCTAAAGAATAGAGCTAATAATTCTACGGACACTGAGCAACAGAGAAGCATAGCATCACCGAGAAGAAAGAAGTGGAGAAAAGGTATTGAAGGGAAACATTGATTAGAAAGGTATTATGAGCTTACAATAGATTTGAACATCTGCAAGATTAAGTTGTTTATATGAACAAATCATATATTGTTTCAGTTTAAACATTAGATCAGAAAGTCTCTTAACTGATTAGGATCTAACAATCCTTTATATATTGAGATACATCCCAAGGAGTATCAAAAGGTTAATTCATGAAGATAGCGTAGTGAAATGCCAGATATCAAGTGATTAACTGTTAGTGATAAATCCTCTAACAAGGTCACACTTAACAGTGTGTTTGTAACCTTTAATAGGATTGGCTCTTCATCGAACTTACTTCAGAAGAGTGAAAATTTTGGGTTACCGATCCCAATTTTTTTTCCCCTAATAGGGTTTTCACATTAAAAATCGATGTGTCAAATGTGTTTATGAGTCATTTCTTTGATGTTTTTCTTTGCACATTACTAAAATAGGATTGATCGATAAACACTAAGTTAGTTGATGTATTTTGGTAAATGATAGACTGCTAATCTGTAAAGCTTAAGAATAAGGTTTAATAGTGAACTCTAGGCTATACTTATTTGATAAATTTATTTCAAGGCACACATATTGTAGGATTGAAGATAACTAGAGGCTTATAATTGTGGTACTAAGTTTTTGGGTTGATTTATTGGAATATTTTTTAGGTCACTGATTCACCCCCCCCAGCTCAATTATTCTAACAATTGGTATCAGATCTTGTGTGCTTAGGAAGGAAGGTTTCAAGACCTAAGCTAAAGATCACAAGATGAGAAAATGGGATTTGCCTAAGTTGAACAAGGACAACTTTACATCATGGAAAAGAAGGATAAACATCCATCTATCATGTATTGGAAATGATGTTACTCAATACTTAGATACTGAGTATGTGTTTCCTATAGGACAACACACTCTTGATCAATTGAGAGAAAAGCATGAGCATAATTCTATGATGATAGAACTTGCTTCCTCAATCTCTGATGCTAAATTTGAAGATGTCAAAATATGCACCTCTGCAAAGAAAATGTGGGAAAAATTGAAGTTGGTACATGCAAGAGATGATAATTTACTAAGAGCTAAGGAAGAAATTCTAAGAGGAAGGTTTTATTACCTAAGAATGAAAGAAGGAGAAAATATCACTCAGTACAGTTGTAGAATCAAAGAGGTAGTCAATACTATCCGATGAGTTGGAGGTGTACTTGAAGAAGAAATAGTGGCAAGTAAAATCAAAAGAACCTTACTACTTGTATATGCTATTAGAGTATATTCTATACAAGAAATGAGAGCCGTAGAAAACAACAATGTCATTCTAGATAGTTTAGTTGATGGACTTATTTCATTTGAGATAAATAACTTTGACAATAGTGCCTTAACATCTATTGAGTTTGCATTTAAATATTATTTGAAAATAAGTAAGTCAAGTCATAAACACACTATGAGGAATGATAGTTAAAGTGATAGTTATGACCAAGAACTTGATGAGATTGAAGCACTAATGGATAGAAGATTGCAGATAGGAAAACATAGATATAAAGGTAAATTACCACTTGTATGTTTTAATTGTAAAGAGACTAGACACTTTGGTGCTAGATGTCCTAAAAAAAAGAGAAGAAGACAGAAATAATGACAGGTCATATGAAAACAAGTTTGAAAGAAGTGATAACAGAGATTACCGAAGCAACCAAAAATTTGACAGAAGAGATACCTAATACTGCAAGGACAAAGGGAAGAAAGCTTGTTACCTAGATGAGAACAAAGCTAGAGATGCTGACACTGAATCTGATGAAGATATTGAGATGGTATTTGTAGCCATGAAGGATGATTCAGATGAAGAGGAAAGGTATGTTGAAACTACACTCATATCTAAGGTTAGTAAGAATGATGTCTAGATTATATATAGTGGTTGCACTCACCACATGACCAGTGATAAACAAAATTTTGAAACTTTTGAGCATTATAATTGTGGATCAGTAAGAATGGGTAATGAATCACCTTGTCAGATTGAAGGTAAAGGAACCAGAATGTTAAATAATCTAATCAGATGTGAAAATGCATACTGGGTAAAAGAAATTAACTATAATTTATTGAGTGTTTCATAGTTGAATAACATAGGTCACCGAGTTGCATTTGGGAACAAAAAGAAAAATATCTTTAATGAATTAGGAAGGTTGATAGGAACTGGTGAACAGACAAAAGGTAACCTATTCTATCTTGATGATATAAATACCACTTGTTTAATGGCTAGAATAGAAGACATATGGTTGTGGCATAAAATATTATGTCATTTGAATTTTGACAACATGATTAAGATAAGAAATAAAATGAAAGTAAGAGGCCTAACAAGCATGTCAAAGACTGACCATATCATGTGTAAGAATTGTCAAAAATGTAAAATAGCAAATTCTAGTTTCAAGAGAAAAACCCATACATCTAATGCTATTCTAGAATTAGTTCATACTAATCTATGTGGACCCATGAGAACAAAGAGTTACTATGGTGATAGATATTTCATTCTCTTTGTTGATGATTATTCTAGAATGATGAGAGTTATGTTCTTAAAAGAAAAATCAGAAGCATTCAAGATGTTTAAATGGTACAAATCTATTGTAGAAAAATAAAGTAGTAAGGAACTAAAATGCTTAAGATCTGATAGAGGAGGAGAATTTTTTTATGATGAATTCACTAACTTTTGCAATGAGCATGGAATTAAAAGATAGGTTTCTACACGAAGAAGACCACAACAAAATGGGATTGCTAAAAGGATAAATAGATCTATTGTTGATTGTGAAAGAACACTGATGATTGAGAAAGGCATCACTCAAATTTTCTGGAGGGAAGCTGTCAGTACTTCTATCTACACATTGAATAGAGTTCAATTGAAGAAAGAGACCAAAAAGACACCCTATGAGCTATGGTATGGATACACACCCAATGTAAGTTACTTCAAAATTTTTGGAAGTCAATGTTATATATTTGAAAGATGATATAAATAGAAAGCTTGACTCCAAAATTGAAGAAGAAATCTTTCTAGGGTATTCCACCAAGAGAAAGGCTTATAAATGTCTTAACAAGTCCTCTAACAAAATCATTGAAAGTGCAAATGTCAGAATCGATGAATATGTAGAGAAAAATGATGAGGAAAGAAGAAAATAACCAAAAGACTACAATAGGTTTTCTTATAATGAAGAACCTAACACTCTATCTGAGCAATAGTGTATCGCTTTTGAGCAACAAAACAATGCACCCGAGCTTCAGGCTACAAATACTAAAAATTAGGAGATTGCTCAAAATGATGTTCCGAGCATTGGAGATCAGAATGAAGGTCAACCTGATGATCAGAATAATGAACAAAGAGTTGAACCAATACTTGCTAAGTATTTCATAAGACACCATCCACATAACCAAATCATAGGAGACAACAAGGCTGGAATGAGAACAAGAAGTAAGTCACTGAATACTAGATGTTTAATTTGTGATTTTGAGCCTAAATTTGTTAATACTGCACTTGATAATGAAGAATGGGTCAGTTCTATGAATGAAGAGATAGAAAAAATTGAGAATAACAAATCATGGACATTAGTACCTAGACTAGATGACAAGAATGTCATTGGTACCAAATGGATATTCAAAAATAAGCTGAATGAGAATGGACAAGTCACAAGAAACAAAGCAAGATTAGTATGCATGGGGTATGCACAAGAATAAGGTATTGACTATGGAGAAACCTTTGTATCCATTTCTAGACTATAACGAGTTAGAATTCTACTTTCTTATGATGCATTCAAAGGATTCAAGGTATACCAAATGGATGTCAAATCTACATTCCTAAATTGAATACTAGAAGAAGAGGTATACATTGAACAACCAGAAGGGTTTGTTGATCCTAACAAGAGAAACATGGTTTGTAGACTACACAAGGTTTGTAGCATGGTATGAAAGACTTCACTCCTATCTCATAAGTATTGGATTTGTAAGAACAAGTTAAAATAGCAATCTGTATTAAAAAGAAGATACTGATGATAATACTCTAATTTCTAAAATATTTGTTGATGATATCATATTTGGGGGTAATGATATGTTATGTATATATTTTGATAATGAAATGAGAAAAGAGTTTGAGATGTCAATGTTTGGGGATATTAAATTCTTTCTTGGTCTATAGATTCTTCAACAAGATGTTGGCATATACATCACACAATTAAAATACACCAAGGAAGTGTTGAAGATATTCAAGATGGAAGACTCTTAGCCAGTTGGAACACCTATGGAAACCAAATGTGAGATAAAAAATGAAGATAAGTCAAATGAGGTAAATCAAACCCTATATAGATCAATGATTGGAAAACTAATGTATGTTGTTCATACTAGAGCAGATATAGCATGTGCAGTTGGAATAGTTGCAAGATTCTCTGCTAATCCCAAAGAATCACACATGACAATTGTCAAGAGAATTCTGAGATATCTAAAGAATATTGAAGAATATGGATTATGGTTTAAAAGAGAAGGCAAATTTGAGCTTCAAGTCTATACAGATGTTGATTGGGCTGGAAACATAGATGACAAAAAGAGAACAAGTAGAGGAGCATTCTTCATGGGTGACAGACTTGTCACATGGATCAACAAGAAGAAAGGATGCATCTCACAATCTACTGCAGAAGTAGAATATGTTGTTGTTGCTGCAAATTTATCTAATATTGCATGGAACAAACAACTACTAGAAGGTATGAATATGAATATTCTTGAACCATTGATTATCTATTATGATAATACCAGTGGAATAAACATATCAAAGAATCCAGTCATGCATGCTAAGGCAAAGAATATTGCTATCAAGTATCATTATTTAAGAGAAAAAGTGCAAGAGAAAGAGGTGGTACTATAATATGTTCAATCCAAGAAACAATTAGCAGACATATTCACAAAGCCATTGCCTAAAGATACATTTGAGTACCTGAGAAAAAGACTAGGGGTCTAACCCTTGTTTGATTGGTTATATACATAGTGTCAAAGACTTCAAAGAACTAGAGAGATAAAGGTTATACTATCAGTAATGCATAAAAGTTTAGTATGCACTAAGTGAAAACAAACACTGATGGACAGTCCACCCTGATAGATAGAGAACCCCAAGAGAAAAGTCACAATGATACCCAAGAAAGAAACTCAAGCAAGAATTACCGACGAGAAAAATCATAGTGTTACCCAATGGATAGACAACCCTGATGGATAGATAACCCCGACGGACATAGATGCCCGAGGACAACTGAATTCTAGACTGACCTAACAAGGAGTTAAACACCAAAAAGAACTAAAGTTTAGAAACAACAAAAGACTTAGCTGGAAAGAGATAAAGATGGAGTTAGCTAGTTGATTACATTATTTTCATCGACAAGTCAAAAGCAAGAGATAAGCTAGAGTTTTAAAGCTATTTTATTCTAGTTGTCAAGGATAAATCTACAAGATAAAACTTAAGTATTCTTTAAAGAAAGAATGGTGAGATTTTTGAATCACGTCAAGAAAAAGAAAGACAAAGACCTAGAAACGTTGAAATTATGTCTATAAAAGAGACAAGCTAATTCATCATGAATTAGGGGAGTGTATAGAGAATAGGAGGCTAAAGATATACTGATGAAGAAAGAAGTCTTCATACAATCCTGATCAAACAAGCTAAAGAATAGAGTGAATAATTCTATAGACACCGAGCAATAGAGACACACAACATCAATGAGCAGAAAGAAGTGGAGCAAAGGTATTGAAGGGAAACATTGATCAAAAAGTTATTATGAGCTTACAATAGATCAGAACATTTGTAAGATTAAGTTGTTTATTTGAATAGATCATATACTATTTCAGTTTAGCCATTGGATCAGAAAGTCTCTTAACTGAGCAAGATTTAACAATCCTTTATATATTGAGATACATCCCAAGGAGTATCAAAATTTTAATTCATGAAGATAGCATAGTGAAATTTTAGATATCAAGTGATTAACTATTAGTGATAAATCCTCTAACAAGGTCGCACTTAACATTGCATTTGTAACATTTAATAGGGTTTTCTCTTCACCGAGCTCACTTTTGAAGAGTGAAAATTTTGGGTTATCGGTCCCAAGTGGTTTTTCCCCTAACAGGGTTTCCACGTTAAAAATCCATGTGTCAAATGTGATTATGAGTCATTGCTTTGATGTTTTTCTTTACGCATTATTAAAATAGGATTGATTGGTAACACTAAGTTATTTACTACATTTGGGTAAATTACAGACTCCTAATTGGTAAATCTTAAGAATAAGGTTTAATAGTGAACTCCGAGCAATAGTTATTTGATAAAATTATTTCAAGGCATACATCTTGTAGGACTGGAGATAACTAGAGGCTTATAATTGTGGTACTAATTTTTTGGGTTGATTTATTGGAATATTTTTGAGGCCCTGATTCACCCTCCCCACTCTTAGTTATTCTAACAAGTATACTTAATGCACTAAACGCTTATGAGGAAGTGGATCAACCGTTGTCCTCACCATGCATATATCAAGACTAAATTCATGGTTATAATACCCAAATCCCTAGGGGAACACATCCCATAGGTTTTGTTAATGAGGGAGATATTTTATCTCAATTGTTTATGGAATAGGAGAATTTCATTAATTCTTAAGAATTTAAGGACTTTTGTCCACCGATGAAAATGAAGGAGTTTGAGGAGAAAAAACAAGTTAACCTCATGGGTGTGGAGGATTCAAGTTATGAAAAATTCATAGCTCATATTTTTAAAGAATTGAGGTTTGGTGAGATCATGTTACTCCTACATAAGCCAAATAAATGGTTTTAAAAAGTGACGTGTTAGTTTTTCCTAGAATTACAATAAAAACTATTCTTACTAGACCAAATAAGAAAGAAGTGTGCCCATATGATTTTTTTGGAGTTTAATATTGAAGGAGCAATTGGAATAGGATATGAAGTAAAAATGAGGTGTTTTCACCATGAGTAAGCTATAAGGGTTATAAAAACCTAAAGATGCTAGATATGGTGTGTAACATATAAAAAAATGTAACATATAACAATGTGTAACATAAGAATTGTAACATTTGAAACATATGGGGGAAAGACAAGATATTACTCTTCAATCCTAGGATGCACAAAGGAAAAATCCAAATTAATCAACCCAAAAGGATCAATACACAAATGAATCAATCATTTGGAAATGAGAGAAAAGAAGAAAGTCTTAAATTCCCTAGTTTATGGAAAGGGATAAATGTGTGATAGATTTAGAAAGATTGAAATGAATAGGAGAAAAGTACTAACCTTAAAGAATTTTAGATCAAAGAATGCTATTTTTTGAGATCTGTAGACTATTTCTAGAAAATCTAGAGTATGATCTGGAAAGGAAATGCAGAGACAAACAAAACCCAAAAATCATTTTCTAATCTAACTATATCTTATGAAAAAGGTCGACCTTAACCCACAAATGTCACTACTGACCCAGAAATGTCAATTCTGAACTAGGTCAAGGGTGAGGTCGACCCTAACCCAATAATGTCAACCTTGACCTACACAGGTCTGCTAGAAAATCTGTTTGCAGATCCTGAAAGTTTTTTGAAAAGGGTATCTAGATCTGGGTTCAAATCCACAGTCCCATACCTGTACCTACAAGAAAAAGAGGTTTTTTTGTTGGGGGAAGGGGTTTTCCTTTGTCAAACCCTGGTTTTGGAATTAACCTCAAATATATATAATTCAAATTGCAGAAGTAAACAAATTAAATGCATAGATTCACCTTGCTTGTAAAAGTGCTTATGGAGGATTCAAATCCTTCAATACACAAGTATGTATGAACCAATGGATCTAGAATGTGGAATTTATAATGTAGGATGTCTTCAATCAATTGCTTGTTGATCTGCAACACCAAATCTTGAATGGGTTCTTAATTTGGAAGAGGCTTGGAAGAAGGTGGATGGAGAAATCACCAAAAGGTAACTATGTAGCTTGAATCCTTCAATGGACTCCAATGGCTCTCCTTCATAAAAATGGATTCTTGAATGGATGAATACTTGCTTCAAATCTTGCTCCTTAGCTTGCTGAAATTTCCCTTGATGATAGTTTGAGAATGCTTGATCACCATTAGAAGACATAGAGAAAATGAGAGGAGAAAGTTCCCTTTTATATGAAACTAGGGCACAATCTTATAAGGAGGCCGAAATAGGATAATTAAATCCCCATTAAAGCCTTTACCCCTAGGAGAGGACCTATATTAAATATAACTTAGGAATCGATGCTTCAGAACCGAAACAGCTGACCCAGAAATGGGAAATAACTTTTACAAAGACTGACATCCATAAACTGCAAGACCTTGAAGTTTGAACCCTGGGTAAAGGTTGAGGTTGACCTTGACCTAGGTTAGGGTCGAGGTCAACCTTGACCTAGGTCAGGGTCAAGGTTGACATAGACCCAAAAGGTTGACCCTGACCTTGAAATCTAGAATCTCAGGTCTGCAGTCCAGAATGTAGAAATCAGGCTGGAAAGAAGTGGAAAGAGGGATAGAATAGGGGGAAAGCCAGGTCTAAATCGAGAACCCATTCTAGGTGCTTGACATGACCCCAAACCACTTACTCAAAAGGCTAAAAAATTCTATAATGGAAGTTCTTCCATTTTCTGACTATACATTTAGCCCCCACTTCAGCAAGAGTATGGACTCAATACAAACTCTTGGTAAAGGAGAACATAGAGAAATGACAATCTAATTGGAACTGAAAGGGACAAAGAAATCCTCAAGCCCCCAAGGGACTTAAGTCTTTATCAAACCTAAGATCATGATAACAGAGACATCACCAGTTAAAGAGAAAGGGAGAGTGAGAGGAGTGGTTAGCTCACCCAGTAAGATGTGTGTACCTCACTGTGAACCACAAAAAGGATAGGACGGCCCACTAAGCAAGAACTTGATAGTCATCCCATAAAGTTGTGCACCTTCTGGTGGCTTTGTGCATGTATGTAGTGTGTCTTCTAATAGCTTTTATGAAGTACCCATGGATCCATATTCTTATATCACCATGGTGATGACATGTAACTGATTAAATGGTTGACTATATTAATTTGAAGATAATGCAAGACATTAAATTAGTTAATGGTTTGTATTGTCAGTGCTATCAAATTGATATCATCTGTATGGTCATATAAATAATGCCAAAGACTTCAGAGAATCAATGGAATAAAGGTTATGCTTTTAGCAATGCATAAAAGTCAAGTATTCACTAAGTGATATACTACACTAATAGAGTGCACACCATCGGTAAAGACAGAGATAAAAGTCACAGTGATGCCCAACAAGCATAAGACAGTATTGCTCGATGAAGAAGAATCAAAGGATGCCCGATGAGATAAAACAATGTTGCCTGATGAGAAAGATCCAATGATACCTGATAGACAGAGATCCCAAAGCTAACTGAAGCTACACTGACAAAACTTGCAGTTGTCACTGACGACGAACTGCAGAATTGACCGATGGAATAGAGAGATTAGAAAATGACAAAATATCTAGCTGGCAGAGCTAAAGGATAGAATTAACTGGTTGTTTTATTTGTTTTATTCGACCATAGTTAAGTAAGTGATTTGTACAACTGGAAAGAAGATAACTACGAGATAAATCAGGAGTTAAAGCCATAAATCAATTTGGCTGGATTTTTTTTCACACCAAGAATCAAGAATCAAGAACCAAGAATTAAGGATATCATATCTATTTAAGAGATAAGCATAATTCATTCTCGTAAGCCATCAAATACACAGGGGAGTGAACTGATAGAAGATGCTGAAGAGAAACTGATGAAGAATTAACTTCATGCAGTCCTGATCAATCAAGCTAAGGGAGAGCTAAAGAATTATGCAGACACCGATGAATAGAAAAGAATAGCATCACAGAGCAGAAAGAGTTAAGTACAAAGGAATTGAATTGATACATTTATTAGAAATATATTGTAAGTAAATAGATCTGAAAATCTACAATTCAGTTACATTAGAAATAGGTCATTTTGTTTCAATTTAACCATTGAAGCATTAAGTCTCTTAACAGAGCAAGACTTAACAGTCTTTTGTAATTGAGGTATATCCTAACAGATTACCAGAAGGTTGACTCATGATAGTAGCACCGGTCTTACCTAAAGCCTA
>MU225430.1:7793243-7832469 GCA_018584345.1 Thuja plicata
CTCATGATAGTAGCACCGGTCTTACCTAAAGCCTATTGATAGTCTAAGAAGGAGGCTGATTCAAGGATGGTAGTAAGATTTGCATAAAGCCTATTCACAGTCATGAGACTGATTCAAGGATGGTAGCGTAGATTCTAGATACTTAGTGACAACCTATATATAAAAATCCTCTAACAAGGTCACACTTAACCATGTGTTTGTAACCTTTAACAGGGTTGGCTCCTAATAGGGCTCACTTCAGAAGAGTGAAAATTTGGGGTACCGATCCCATTTTGTTTTCCCTTAATAGGGTTTCCATGTTAAAATCCTTGTGTTATATGTGTATGGTTTATTACTTTATTGTTTTACATTCTACATATGCATTTATGGATTGACTGGTATACTCTGCATATTTACTGAGTATCGGTAAATACAGTTTACTACTTATTAGTTATCAAAGAGAATAAGGACAGACAAGGTAAACTGACAAATGGTTATTTGTTTCAAGTATTTCAAAGGCATACATCTTGTAGGGACTTAATAATTGGAGAAGTACTGATTGGTGGATTAAAGTTCAAATTGGATAAATTTTTTAGGCCACTGATTCACCCCCCCTCTCAGTTATTACTAACACATGGAATACATTTGTAAAATGTGTATCTCTTCAGGATTTAGCAACTTATGTGCATTACCTTCTGAGGATTTAGCATATTGAATTGTAATTGAATGCGTATCTCTTCGAGATTTAGCACCTTATGTGCGTTACCTTCAGAGGATTTAGCATGCTGCAAAACAAAATGTTAGAACAAAAATGCATAATTTAAAATGAGGGATGCCGTATATATGCCCCCCTCCTTAATATGGAAAATTACATACTATTTTGACATGTTAAGGAAAGAAAAGAGCAAGGATAAAGCCTTCTTCAACAAAAACACAATATCCATAGACAACACCTAGTCCAAGCCAAGAAGGTCACAGCTCCTATGAGGCCATTTAAGGGACGAATGCAAAGAGATATTATGCAAGAAGTTAAAAAGTAACCCTTGTGAGGGATAGCACAGTATTTAGTTTCCAAGGTGAGAGATTTATCGACCATGGAAAACCAATGTCAAATAAAGAAATAGGTTATGATCAATGACATAGACCCTCAATGCAAACCAATACTTTCATGTATGATTGGATATCACATAATAGATAGATACTGCTTAACTAAGGGAAAAGTGAATCCCAGAAAGACAAAAAAGATGGAGATGGCATCCTTGCCCCCCAAGCGTGGAAACAAGGATGAAAGGGGACCTATTATATCACTCACAATACTATGCAAGACAAAGAGCCCCCAAAGATTAGGCTAACATTGTTTACATAATATGGAGCTTCATAATAGGAACATAAATGTTATTTAGAGAAAATAGGATTGAAATACAACTCATTGCCATATGATATATAAATAATTTTACTATCAATGAGCTTCCTAATATTATAATGTAAAGCTTGGCATTCATTAATAGAGTGATCGTGAAATCTATGATACAAATAAAGAGGAAGAGTCTTCAAGTGTTGACTATGTTTCTTTTTATGTTTAGGTCTAGTAATCATCTTAGCACGAAGGAGTTTAGGCAAAAGATCTTCTTGGTCAAATTCCTTCATAGGTTCATCATGTTTTGAAGTTTTATTTGAGATGTTGTTATTGATGTGTTGTTGAGGATTAAATCCCAATCCATAGGAATGCTCATGCCCCCCATTCTTTAAGGGCATTTGAATTCCATATTTATGCTTACCACATCCTTGACCATGGAATCCTTGTTTAACTAGTAAATGATAACCAGGACCATAATGAGAAGCCATATCAAAAGGAGTCAATGGAATTTTAGTAGTCACTATGTCATTACTAGTAGGTTTAATAAGTTTATAGTGGGTAGAAGTAGCGACAAAGTTATTACGAAGGTAATGAAAAGTAGAAGTCAAGACTCATTGTTCAAACTCTTTTTGTGGCTTCATAAAATCAAGATGGGAAACCTTATATTCTCCAATAAAGGTAGGATTAAAATCGAGGGTTCCCTAATCATCTCCAGGTTGAGCATTAGAGGAAGAAGGATTACTATTAGGAATAGGATTATGGTGGGTTTGAATATTCAAACAAGGATTTGGTGCGTCATCTACATGAAGTGTATACACCATGTTGTTGTGAATAAATTTGACTTTACGATAAAGGGTGGAAGGAACAACATGCATCTCATGCAACCAAGGTCTACCCAAAAGTTATTTATAATGAAGAGGTCCAGGCATAACATGAAAAGGAGTATTCAAGATAACTGGACCTACTTTGATAGGTCAGGTAATGATGCCTAAAGTGTTCTTATCAATGTTATCAAAGCCATGTATAGGATTATTATTAGGTTGAATAGTTGAAACATCAACTTTAATTGCTTTGAGCATGTCCATGCTACAAATATTAAGCCCAGATCCATTATCAATCAAGTTCCTACAAATGATACTCTTATTGATAGTAACAACAACTATAAAGGCATCATATTGATTATGAACTTCTTTAGAAGGTAAATCCTTTTGAGTAAAAACAATTCCAGGAGTACCCAGGGTAACATGCATGAATTGTAAGAAGGGATTGATGTTCTGTTGGTTAGGAGGTGGATTGAAAAGAGTTGCTAGAGATTTTTTAAGGCTTCATGTTAGGTACGTGAAGTTTGAAGAAGCTCCCATAAAGAGATTTTGGCAAGGGTATTACACACTTGGTTTATTATATCATACTCCATGCTAGGAAGATAGGGTGGAGGAGGAAGAATAGGTTGAGAAGGTGGTAAAGAAGTAGGAACCACTGGATTAGGTTGAGGGTTATTCCTTGTATGATAGGTGTGAGCTATTGAATCTTGATCGTTGACAGATTCTAAAGATTCCATAGGTTTACCTTTGATAGTAATGCGAGGAAAACCTTTGATTGTCAACAAGGGTTTTGGATAAACCATGTTAGTTGTCTCAACACTACAAATAGGTTCACAAGAAGGAAGAAAAGAATACATCCTAGGAGGAGATGAGGGAGGATCTTGATTCTCCATAAGATCATCAATAAGAGGGAGAGAATTAAGGTAATTGATATCATTCTCCGCTAATGCCTCATCACTAGAAGGAATCCCAAATGGAGGTAAAGCATCTGTAATGTTTTCTTCTTTCTCTAAAATGTCTACATAAGGGGAGTATGTTTTAGAAAAAAGAGTCACCATCATGTATGAATATGTCATCCATTAATAAATCACCCTCTTGTATCGAGGAATCTTCACAAGGAGGGGATAAATCAATGTCTTTATCCAAGGGTTCATCCCAAAAAGTAGCATCATCCACAATGGCTTCATGAGGAAGAGAGTAATCAACATCGAAGTCGAAAGGTTCATCCCAAAAAGGAGGATTATCATCCCTATCAATAAAACACATTGTAAAAGGTTTGAAAAATACTTGAAAAAACTTGTGGAACATGATAACAAATAAAGAAATGCATAGAAAATAGATCTAGATATATCCCAATACATTCAAATGAAATGTATGATGAAAAATGTAAATGTTTTTGTATTTTAATGAAATTTTGTGATTTTTATTTATTTTTGACATATAAATGCAAGAGCATAAAAGAAATCTAATTTTAAATTCATGTAAGATCTAACACAAGATGAAAATCAAACACCAAAAAGAAAGCATTGTCTAACGCGGGTTCACCAAAATGTAACATATAAAAAATGTAACATATAACAATGTGTAACATAAGAAATGTAAGATTTGAAATATATGAGGGGAAAGACAAGATATTCCTCTTCAATCCCAAGATGCACAAAGGAAAAATCCAAATTGATCAACCCAATAGGATCAATACACAAATGAATCAATCATTTGGAAATGAGAGCAAAGAGGAAAGTCTTAAATTCCCTGTTTTATGGAAATAGATAAATGTGTGATAGATTAAGAAAGATTGAAAAGAATAGGAGAAAAGTACTAACCTTAAAGAATTTTAGATCAAAGAATGCTATTTTCTGAGGTTTGTATACTATTTCTATAAAATCTAAAGTATGATCTAGAAAGGAAACGCAGAGACGAACAAAACCCAGAAATCATTTTCTGATCCAACTCCGTCTTATGAAAAAGGTCAACCTTGACCCACAAATGTCACCACTGACCCAGAAATGTCGATTCTGACCTAGGTCAAGGGTGAGGTCGACCTTGACCTAAGTCAAGGGTGGGGTCAAACTTGACCTAGGTTAGGGGTGAGGTCGACCCTGACCCAATAATGTCGACCTTGACCTACACAGGTCTGACAGAAAATCTGTTCACGGATCCTGAAAGTTTGCCGAAAAGGGTATCTAGATCTAGGTTCAAATCCACAGTCCTGAACTTGTATCTACAAGAAAAAGAGGTTTTTTTGTTGGGGGGAGGGTTTTTCCTTTTTCAAACCCCGGTTTTGGAATTAACCTCAAATATATATAATTGAAATTGTAGAAGTAAACAAATTAAATGCATAAATTCACCTTGCTTGTAAAAGTCCTTGTGGAGGATTCAAATCCTTCAATCCACAAGTATGTATGAACCAATGGATCTAGAATGTGGAATTTATAATGTAGGATGTCTTCAATCAATTTCTTGTTGATCTCCAACACCAAATCATGAATGGGTTCTTGATTTGCAAGATGCTTGGAAGAAGGTGGATGGAGAAATCACCAAAAGGGCACTATGTCACTTGAATCCTTCAATGGCCTCCAATGGATCTCCTTCATAAAAATGAATGCTTGAATGGATTAGTTCTTGCTTCAAATCTTTGTCCTTAGCTTTCTATAATTTCCCTTGATGATAGTTTGAGAATGCTTGATCACCATTAGAAGACTTAGAGAAAATGAGAGGAGAAAGTTCCCTTTTATATGAAACTAGGGCACAATATTCTAAGGAGGCTGACATAGGATAATTAAATCCCAATTAAAGCCTTTACCCCTAGGAGAGGAACTATATTAAATATAACTTATGAATCGACACTTTGGAACCCGTAACAGCCAACCCAGAAGTGGGAAATAACTTTTACAAAGACCGACATCCAGAAACTGCAAGACCCTGAAGTTTGAACCCTGGGTCAAGGTTGAGGTTGACCTTGACCTAGGTCAGGGTTGAGGTCAACCTTGACCTAGGTCAGGGTCGAGGTTGACATAGACCCAAAAGGTTTACCTTGACCTTGAAGTCTAGAATCTCAGGTCTATAGTCCAGAATGCAGAAATCAGGCTGGAAAGAAGTGGAAAGAGGGATAGAACAGGGGGAAAGCTAGGTCTAACTAAATAACCCATTATAGGTGCTTGATATGACCCCAAACCACTTACTCAGAAGGCTAAACAAGTATACAATGGAAGTGCTTCCATTTTCTGACTATACATGGTGAAAGGAAAAGATGAGACTACCATATTGAAATCTATGAAGAACACTTCTTCATTAGAAAAAACCACATCACTCATGCATCATGATATGTTTACTCATGACCAAGTAAAAAATTTGGAACAACATGCAAGTGAATTATAGAAGAGGTAAATTTACTTAAACTCTATTATAAATAAAATGTATCTAGAAAATGCTACTTTAAAGGAAAAGTTGTAAGGGTTTAAATAACATTAGAGCAAAACAATTATCTAGCATAAAGATTTCCCACCACAACCTATTTATAGAACTAGAATTTCTGAAGAGTGGAATGAGGAGAAGAGAAACTATGAGAATGAGATCAATAGATTGAGGGAAGCCAATGAAAAATTTCATAGGAGGCTCCTCAAAAGATCATGAATACCTTTGAGAAAATAATACTCCACAGAAAAGAGATAGTGATTAGAAAATGTGAGGATTTTTATCAAGGGTATAATAATTTCTTGGAGATGCACAAAGTCTTTCATGAGGATAAAACCAAACTTAAGAAGTTATTGAAACAATGGAAACCCCATTATGTTTCTTTACCACTATGTACAAAGTTACTCAAAGAGATTAGGATGCTCTTGAGAAGATTGGAGAAACTCAAAAAATGATATCTTCATTTATTGAAGAATTAAGATATGTAAATGGTGAAGAGTAGAGGATCACAATTTTTTTTTTTAAATTTCTATACTATAAAACATTGGAAAATCATATAGATATTTGATAAGGATGGAAAAAAGATGGGATTTGAGGATTGGAAATTTGATTAAAAACAAATGGTGCAAAATATTATTGTACATATGATAGAGGAAAAAGATATAGGTATCCAATGTTTTAGTATGTTCCATGATAGAATCATCACACTAGATAATTTATTTTTTAAAATTTGTGGCAGAGGTAAGGACATCAATAGGAAAATAATAGAAATATCATATGGCCAATACAATTGATTTTCTGAGTTTCAATTGATTGTGACACATAGAGGTAATTAGATGAGAAGAAGAATACTTGGTGATGCAGAAAAAGAAGCCATAAGTTGCAGAAGAGATTCTTGAATATTAGAGCCTAGTCACATCATAAGATCCTCCTATATGTAATTATAATTTTCTTGTTCTAGAATTACTCATGTTATGTTTACTTTTCAAGTTTTTTATTTAAGTTTTAGATATTTTTAGCTATGAAAAGGTATTATGTCAAATGACCTAAAGCTTGTTGCTTCTCCTCTTTTTCTACAAAGGAGAAACCAAGGTCGTAAAAAATATAAGAGGAATCATTGTAATACATTACAATCAACAAGACACTTTTCAATACATAAGCAATACAAATAAGTACATACTCTTTTCAATTGTGTTGTGGAAAATTCTTTTCTTTAGATCAGTTCCCATTGATTTTAGTTTCAAGTGAATGAATGTTATCTTAAATCCTTTTAGGAAGAGGTTATTTATTGTCATTACAGTTTGAAAATAATTACTCATTTGAGAATTTTTTTTCCATATGTATCTTGTCTAAATGGTATTTTTTAGTAAAAGTTAAATTTCATTGGATTGATTGTGGTGGTAGATAATAATCAAATTGTATTGGTGGTTGGCTCAGTCAATAGATTCATCCAAGTGGTGAGTTTAAACTTTTTTATCATAGGGTTATTGTAGACACCCTAAATTAATCAAGAAAAGTGAAACAAAGTCAATGCATGTAATTAACAATTAAAGCATGAATTAATTGAAAATCAAAGATAAAAGGATTAATTAAATCAAAAGAATCAAATAATTATACAATTCATTTTAATCAATTAATTTTATAGTTTGATTAAATTTAATCCAACCCATTTAAATGGGAGACATGGCTAAATTAATTAATTAAATCAATTAATAAAGCTAATTATTCTCACCCACCACAAGGGGACAAAAATCAATCAAAGAAATGAGAATAAAGGAAAGGTCTCACATGGATCAAAGACAAATAAACTCTAAACCACTGATCTTGGAGTTGCATCTTGACCCTCCATTTTGTCTCTTTGTCCAAACATTTCAAACCATTAACTCAACTCACCTGTAATCATGAGTCAACCTAACTCACATCTAACTCACGTTCCTAATTTAAGGAATCCTATAAGTAGAGTGCATCCATAAGAGTAAAGGATCCATTATATTAGAGCATCATTAATATAGCCAATTAATTCTTAAGCATTGCATTTCAATTTTAGAATTTGCATCATAGTGATCATAATGGAGGAATTCAGCATAATTGAGCTAGAATAGATAGAATTGTATCATAGATCATAATTTCATCAGTCTAGGAATGTCACTAATGGATGGTAACCTAAGAGCATTTAATTAGCTTTTCTAGATAGAGAACCATAGGATGTTTCTTTTCTTGTTTTCAATTCAATAGCTTAAATCATTGTTATTTCATAATTGAGTTGATTTCAATGATGAACTAATCTTATAAAAGTATTTATTATACACAAATGGAACCCACCATGGGGAAGAAGCCTCAATATAATGGAATGTGATTTTTATTGGATAATTTGAAGGTTTTTTTTGTTGCAGATTTGAAAATTATAGGTACAACATCAGTTTCAAAGAGGAGAAATGATGTGTGTAGAGTAAAGTTTGACACATTTACAAGACTAAAAATGCGTATAAAATAAATTTTAACATATTTTTAGTTTGAAATAGAATTTACACAATAAATATTGATGCCTTTGCATAGTATTTTGACACGTGTTACAATTATTCTATCTTCTGTCTCTCATTCTTTTAGCACATACCAGAGATCTTTAGGTCGGATTTACTATTTTTGTTTAGCGTGTATTAAAAGCTTGGTAAATTAAGTAGCATGTATCAGTATATGAATAATTCTTTTAAAGATTTTTGTGATGTGTAGAAGGAAAAAATAGTAGTGCATGTGAAGTTTTGTGTATCCCGTAGCACTGTTAATTTTTAAAGCTAAAATTCTGTATATCTAATACCAATATCTTTATATTCTACAAATGACAGAGCATGAGAAGGCTCAAAGTTGAGAGTATTACAAGAAGAAAGAAGAAACAAGGAAAAAAATAGGCGTAACATGTTTAAAGAATCCATTAAATCAGAGAATGAGCTTCAAGAAAGAATAAGTATATATCATTATTAAAGAATAAGTATATATCATTATTAAAGAATAGTAGGTTTTGCCAAGATTTCTATAATGTGAAATACTCTCCTTTGGATGATACTCCCTTTGACACTCCCATTTGAATTTGATCAATATTTTTTTTAAATTCATGGGATTTCTTTACCTTGGATTGTTTTGGTGTTTAGCTAACATGTGTGAATGGGGATGCTAAGGAGCTAGAGAAATAGATTTTAGTAAGTAAAAAATTACAAAACAAAGAAAAATTCAAAAATGGGCCTAGCCTTTTGCTAGATACGAATGAGGTAAGCCTAAAACCTTATAAATTTTCTTAAATTGTGGCATTTAATTCAAAATCCAGCCTAATTAGAAAAATTAAATTGGAATATTAAGTAAGGCATTAGGGATATGCTCTTGACCTTTTGGTGAATCAAAATCCTAGATATTTCAAATTTGACAGGAAGATAAGCTAAGGAATTTACCAAACATTTAAACAAAGCCTTCTTTCTTGTGTAAAAAATTAATAGGCATATGCTCTATTGGAAGTCTGATATGGGAAATCAGTAACTGAGAGGGGGGGCAGTGAATGAGATCTATAAAATTTCTATAAATTCTTAACTAACTGATTCAACCATGTATCCATAAACATAAACTGAAATGTTGTAAAGATCTAACATCTAATCATGAATACATAACACAAATATTTTGGTAACCTAGAAGCCCTTGAAGGTAAAATTGGGATGGGGATGACACCCACAAATCTTCACTACTCTAGTAATAAAGTGTGCATGTTAGGGCTACAAAGTTTGATGACTTTTGATGATCCACCCTATGAGGGGTTTGTCCTGTTAAGAGATTATAGTCTTATGCAATTTGCCTTCTTAAAGGATTTAAAATTACAACAAAGTAAGCACTCTGTTGAGAGATTTACAAAGACCTGTTAGGACTACTCTATTAAGAGATTTACCCTGATTCACTTGCTATAATGTATTAGTACCTGATCCTTCAGTCTGAACTACAAATGTTCATAATGGATATCCTCATTCCATCTCTTAACTGATCTCTCAATTTGATAAATCTATGTTCTTCTCTTCACTGCTTTTCTCAGTCACTCTATCTGGTCAATGCTTCAGATATGCAAAGTATGCATGTATTTCTGATCTCTTCTCTTCACATCCACATCCAAACATACATTCTTACACACACCTCTCTCTCTGATTAGGTTTTGAAGCATCCCATAAATAGATCATCTAGATCAAGATCAACGATCTAGATCCTTCATTTTTTTTCTTAGGCATCCCTAATTTTGATTGGTTGCATGACTTGCATAGGGATCCATGATCATAAAAATAACACTTCATTAATGAATTAAATATTTGTATATAATCATTAAATGCTCATAGAAGTCAGAAAAAAAATTTGACCTTTGTGTTTGTTCTATTCCCAACACATACAAAATCTATTTTACTTGGAAAAACAAAATATGGGTGCTGAGTCAATACTATGTCACTCAGCATAGTTGTATGTTGTCGCTCGACACTAACTCTTCTATGCAACTCAAAAATTAATCTGATTGGCATCTATTGAGTACTCAGAAACCTCTTACTTGCTCATAAGTAACTACTACTTGGTCTTGGGCTTAGTGAGATGACTTGATCGCAATGATGACCGACCAATCTCCCTTGAATATGACTAGGTGTGGGCCACTAAAAGATAACAAAAATTAGAGATCAACAATCTCCCCCTTAGTCATTAGTGGAAAAAACACTTTATCATGTCTTTTCAGTCCTTCAAAAAAGTAAGTACTCAAAAGAATTCAAAATTTAGAACCCCCCATAGGATTCTGACTCAGTCTTTCACCATAAGACTTCACTATATATATATATATAACATATGTATATACATACTTACATTTCCCTTTTTGAATCTATGACATTTCCCCCTTGTTTTTTTCACTCTTGTGATCTTTCTCTATTTGGATTGTTGGGTTCAAACCATAATTATCCAAAAATGGTTTATGGATCTGTAATATCATAGTTAAAGCATTTTCCCAACTTATCCTTACAGACTCCAAAACATGAAACTTGATTTCTAACTCAACAGTTAGATCAATGAGACTCTCAACAATGTTCATAGGTGGATCTTTTTGTGATAGTTCCTTTGTCGCTTTCACCTCTTTATGCATAACCTCCAAGTGAGGTATCAACATTATCTGAATTGAAATCAATTTCTCCCTTATTTTTCCATCATTAGACATAAGCTCAGCTAATCTCCCTTGGGCATGTGTCAACTTGCTAAAATGGAAAGATCTAGAACTTGCATCCATGCTCAATGACTGTCCTAATGACCTCAAATCTAACTGTAGCTTCTCTATAAGTTGTTGATTCTCCTTTGTAAAGAATTCAGTATTACATAGTTTCTTGTACAAAGAGAGAACATTCGCTATCACTTCTTTGAAATTTATGACCAGGTCAGAACATGCAACCTGATTCTCGGTAATCTTTGTTACGATTTTCTCAAATACCTTTGTCTCAAATTTTATTTCTATTCTTTGTAGGAGTTTTTTATTTACAACAATTTCACCTGTGTTCACCTTCTCAACAATATGAACTAATTGTTCTAAGATAGGTTCCTGCTCATTGAGGTCTTTAAATTTGAATGCATCAATAAATATTTCTTTGATCTCATGTAATACATGTTTGTGTTGATGTTTACATTTCAATTCTTCTTGCTCCCTTTTCCTATTCAATAAGTCCTGCAAGATTAGCACCTTTTCATAAGATAAGTTATTAGTATCCCATTTTTGAATGACTATAAATTCATCAAGTGTAACTTCAGATCTCTTATCTTTCTTCTTCTTATTTGATTTCTTCTTTCTTGGCTCTAGTGAGCTGCTACTTGATTTATATTCATCTTTAAAAATATTAGTGTCACCACTAATTAATACTAACTCCTTTTGAGTATTGAGTATCTTCTCGGTAGTTGTATCATCTTTTTTAACTTCAGCAGATACCAGAGGAGCAAGATTAGGTAGCTGTACCAATGCTTTTATTTCCTCTTCCTCCTTAGGTTCTTGTTTCTCCTCTATCTCAAAATTCTTGGTCACCTTCATGATTTCTTTAGGTGATTTGGAGATGTCTAGTGCTGACTTATCTTCTTTTTCTTCTTTTCTTTTATCTCCCTTTGTATTGTCTTCATGGTTTGCCTTGGTAGGTGAATCTCAAATTAGGAGTGCCTCATTTCCCTATTCCTTTGTATTCAAACCTTGTGTTACCTCATCAGTGGTTACATCGTCAATCAATTCTTCCTCAACCTTTTCTTTCTCCCCATCGTTAACATCTTCCTTCATTTCTTCCTCAGTAATGTTAATCATTTTAGCTTCAATATCATCACATGTCATATCCTTAGTATTATATGGTTCATTGATGTCTTATTTGTTTTCAAGCTCAATTTTCTTAGATTTACCCTCATCTTGCTTCTTTTCAACTATTAATTCAAAGATAATATTCCATATCCTTTGGGTTTGTTTCACAACACCTTCTACATCATTCTTCATTATGGAATAGGCTCTCAATCTAGGAATGAATATATTCCTATATTGATCCATAAATTTTTCTTTCTGCTTCTTTGTTAACTCTAGCATAATTTGAGCTAATGCTCCTTTTTCTGATTTTCCTTTCTATCATCATGGCATGATGCCATCTCTCATCAATTTTATTTTCTAGCTCATCAGGGACTAAATTCCCAATCTCCAAAGGTGTCATCTTCTATAAAATTAACATATCCATCATAGCCTCTTCTATTTTATCCTTATCAATTTTTTTTAACTTCTCATACTTAATAGACTTAAAATTTGACAAACATGTTGAATTACAGATGTTATGATAGATTTCATCCACATTGGTAGTGCATTTGTGTTTTGCAACTTTGAACTTTCTGATATCGCCAATTTTTGTTAACTCTTCATCTTCTTCATCTTTACCCATAACATATCTTCTTCTCAGTTTCCTCTTTGGTTGACTCGGCTCAGATTCTGTGTGTACTTCTTTTCTTTTCCTTGAGCTTAACCCTTCAACATCCTTTACCAATTTCTTCTTTGGTAGCTCCACAAATATAGTAACTGTTGATGGCCTAGTTCTCAGTTGAGATGTCACAAGAGGAGTATATTTTGGCTATGAAATCTTCTTCTTGGTTGGCTCAAAAATCATCACTTTCTTTCCCTTTTGGGTCTAATTCAAAATCATTACCAATTTCCTCAGAATCATTGGATTGGTCCTCTGCTTGACCTATTGTGATCTATACTAGTGCATCAACATCATCTTGTCTTTCTTCTTCTAGTATCTTCTCAAGATTCTTTACAATTTTCTTTCTTTTCCTCTCTATTGTTGCAGCCTTTAAATTTGAAGTTATCTTAGATTTAGCTTCATCATAGGTACCAAATCTCTCAATATTCCTATCAATGTTCTCTGCAAGTAGAGTTTTGATAGCTTCAAATGTTTCATCTATGTTTAATTCATAGGGAAATAGTCTTAGCCATGCTACCCTTGGTACTACATCTTGTACATAGGTGTTATCGGTATAAAATAGAAAGAAAACATCATTATAATATTTCTCCACTAGAGATATTGGGATTCTTCTCCTTAATCTCATCTTTTTCTTAAAATCCACAAAGTAATTTCCCATAACAGTATCAAACCTTTCTCCTAATTATTGAATGAACTCATTTATCTGAACTATTATCTATCAGTCTTGACTCAGTACAGAATCTCCTATAGTAGGAAAATTATTCTATACATAGAATAATATGCAAACAAGTAAAGAACCAAACTTACACATAGATTTCTTGGCCTTCCTTATAGCTGATAGGTTATGGACAAGTTGAGTCATTTGCAAGTTAACAAGATCATAGGTATGATCCTTCTTCACTCTTTTCCATGCCTGGTCAACTACAACACATGGAACCTATCTACTCTACTTGATTGATAGAATTTATGTTCTATTACTTTGACTCTTAAATCAATTTCTGGATTAGTGATCATAGAAATTGTCATCCCTCGCTTGTTCCACTCAGCCAAAGTGAACTTTTCAATATCTTCCTTTTTTTGAAAATGCATTGTGTGCCTCCCTTGCATGATTGGATAACCTGTAACTCGCTTAATAATCTCTTTTATAATCTTTACCAGTCCATTTTACAGACATAAACTCATGTCATGTGTTTTTCTCAATGCAATCTCGATCCATTCAACCTTAAAGTCACATGGGAAGTCTAGGGCATGAAGTAACCCTTTCTTGGCAATATGTTGATGATCATCCTTTAGAACTCTATTTACACATAGTTTTTCATACTTTTCCATCAATTTCAAGTCTCTGACTTCTCTAATCTTACACATGTAACAAGCTCATACATCATGGATCATAAGTACCTTTGATGGAATTGATGACAAGGCTCCCATAAGATCTCCTTTAATTTTGGTTTCAAAAATGGATCAGAAGTTTGGTGGTGTACACGCGTCACTCTTGACCGACTGAATAGTCATCAATTCCTTGTCTTGTCATTTTACTCCAATGGATGAACTATCTACCATTTCTACAAGTTATTGTTTTCAAAATAGGTTCTATGTAGCTTGGCAACAACTGGTCTTCAAACTTCTCAATACTAGCCGACAATGCGTAGGTGGAATATTTCTAAACTCAACTCAAATCACTCTTGAATTACCTTAGACTACTCTGCAAACTCTAAATTGCTGTATGAAATGAAGAATGAGTGCCTGAATTTATTATATACCATCAAATAGTTGGTTTAGGGCTTCATTAAATGCTTTGTGTAGTGGAAGGTGGATAATATTTGTTCTTAGTCTTATGATTAAGTTGCTCGTTTATCACACACCACTTGGTTAGAATAGTGACTCGGTCACTACTGATGCTTGGTTTCCTAACACTCAGTCGACATATCATCTCGATTGGTATTGCAACTTGACATATAATGATATTGATGCTCGACATCAAATATTCATTACAATTCTTTTTGCTTAGTTTTTGTCTTAGATCTGTCCTAATGCATCTTAACTTATGCAGATATGGACTTTAATACATGTTATGTTAGGAACTGGTGTAAAATATGGCATTTAAGAAAACAATTCCTTACATACCTTTCTTCTTAATTTGAAGTAGTGTAATCACCCGATCCATTGGATTGGGTGATCTTGGCTTCACTGGATCCACTACTACTTGATTCTTCTTTCTTTCTCCATGTCAAATTCATCTGATTCCTTATTTGTTCATTAGTAGGTGTCAGGTCCTTGGTCTTGCAATCTCTCTTGGTATGACTGATCTTGTGACAATTGTAACATACCATACTTCCATTCATCCAACTTTTGGATTTACCTCTGAAATGTGTACTTATACAATTCTCTATAATATGACCACATTCATTGCAATAATGATAGTTGTGCCTTGTGTTATAATCCAAATTGAGTGTGTTACCTTTCCTTGGTGTATTGCTTTTTTTCTTGGATGTCCATTTGGATTTTGCACAAGATCTACAATCTTGGATTCTATGATCAAATTTATGAAAATTGTAGAAATGTCCTTGGATTCTAGGTGAAGTAGATGTATTTCTAGTCTTTGACCTACATTCATGCACTTGATGTCGATGCTTCTTAAAGTTAAAACAATATCCATTGAATTTTGGTTTAGGATTAGAAATACTATTCTTGCTTTGGCATATGTTTGTTGTGTGACCTATTTTCCCACAATGATAACATGTAGGTTTTTTGTTCTTCAGATTAGCATTCCTCAATTCTCCACTCTTTGATGATTCTCCTTCTTTAGTGGAAGATTGGTGATCAGTACATCCAAGTCCATACGTGTCACTATTTTTTCTTGGCAATCTCATAAGTTCCTCAAAGTATCTCAATGATTCATTCAGTTTTTTATCCTCTCAATGAGTTCTCTTTCAGATCTCAACTCATTTTTCAATTGATTGTTCTCAGATCTCAGATATGTGATTTCAATTTCTTTTCTATTTATCTCTTGATTCGCAAATGATAGTTGGTTGACCATATCCAACTGGCTATTTTTGAGATTCTGCACATCACTATTCCTTCAATCAAGTCTAGTAGCTATCTATCTCTTGTCTTCTTCTTCCATTTTCTTATCTTCCTTATCTTTATTCTTCTGATCAATCACCTCACATACTGTTATTGATTGAGTTTCTTGTTCTATCTTCAAACTTTTGACGTGCTCTTCAGTGTGTTATTCTTCTCCAATAGATCTTTAATCACTGCATTACTTTCTTTTGAATCATCATTGTTAAACAAACCTTCAATGTTTTCTTCCTTATATTGAGTATCTTTCATCTGAGTTGCAAATTCCTTCCTATCTTTAAAGGATTTCTTTCATTCTTCTCTAGCTATCTCAAGCTACTACAATGCTAGCTGAATATCAATCTTTTGATTCTCAATGACCTTTCCCAACTTATAAGCCTTCATTTCCAAGATATTAACTCTCAAGTGGTTATAGTTTTTTTAAGAGAACAAAGATTTGATACCAATTGTTGGAAGTCTAATATGGGAAATAATTATCTAAGAGGGTGGGGGTGGTGAATCAGATCTATAAAACATCTACAAATTCTTCATTAACTAATTCAACCATGTATTCATAAACATAAACTAAAATTCTATAAAGATCTAACATCTAATCATGAATACATAACACAAAGATTTTGGTAACATAGAAACCCTTGAAAGTAAAACTAGGGTGGGTATGACACCCACAAATATTCATTATCACAGTAATAAAGTGTTCCTATTAGGGCTAAAAATTTTGATCACTTGTGATGATATAGCATGTGAGAGGTCTACGCTATTAAGATCTTTTCGAATTATACAATCTACCTTGTTAAAGGATTTAAACATACAAAAAAGTACACACTCAGTTAAGAGATTTAAAAAGGCATGTTAGGACCATTATGTTAAGATATTTATCCTTATTGTCTTGCTAGAACGTATCAATACCTGATCCTTTGGTTTGCACTACAAATGATGATAACAAATCTCCTCTTTCAAACTCTTAAATGATCTCTCAATCTGATTTATCTATGTTCTTCTCTTCACTGCTCTACTTGGTCACTCTGTCTGGTCAATGCTTCAGATATTTAAAGTATGTATATATTTTTTCTCTGCTCTTCACATCCACATCCAAACATATATGGTTACACACACCTCTCTCTCTTTGATTAGGGTTTGAAGCATCCCATAAATATATCATCCAAATCAACATCAATGATCTAGATCCTTCATCTTTTGCCTCTTAGGCATCCCTAATTTTGATTTGTTGCATGGCTTGCATTGTGATCCATGATCATAAGAAATATTATGTAATTAATGCATTAAATCTTTGTATATGATCATTAAATTCTCATAAAAGTCAACCAAAATAGTTTACCTTGGTGTTTTTTCCATTCCAAACACATACAACATCTATTTTACTCAGCAAAACAAAATACTGGTGGTCGGTCAATACTGTGTCGCTCGACATAGTTGTATGTTGTCTCTCTACACTAACTCTTCTATGCAACTTGAAAATAAATCTTCTCGGCATCCATTGAGTACATGGTGACCTCTGAATTGCTTAGAAGTAACTATTGCTCGGTCTTAGCCTTAGTGAGATGGCTTGGTCACAGCGATTATCGACCAACCTACCTTGAATATGACTAAGTGTGGGACACTAATAGACAACAAAAATTAGAGATCAACTATGCTCTTCACCTTTTTGGTGAATAAAAAAGACAAATGTGCTCTAGTCCCTCTAGATTAAAAGGCTTGGGAAAGAAAAATGTTAAAGGTGTTTGTGAAGTGAAGCAATAGGGATATTCTCTTCACCTTTCGGTGAATGAAACTCCTCGACTTGTTTTCATTTCAATTTCTTGCTTTCATATGAACATACTAGAAATTGAGTGGGCATGTCTCCTGAGAACGTGCTTTAGTGAGGCTGGTGAGAAATATTACCCAAAGTGGGAACAAGGTAAAGCCACCATATTCCACCAACTATAAAGAAATACCTCATTTAAGTTGAAACAATTAGAGGTAAAAAATATCAAATGTCTGGACTCGTAGGGCTATACGCCTCAATCGTGCATGTGTGACAATGTGTTCCTTGTTTGACTCTTTTGATATTTTAGTTTGGAACCCAAACTAAATACCTGGTTAATTTAGCAATGACTACCTTATAGAGCCATGATTTAAATGCCAAAATTGACCTTAGGTAGCTTGTTTGGATTGATTTGTTGTAAAAGGACCAGTAGAAATGATCTTAAAAATACACTTTGTGTTTTTAAGTTGAGGGTAAATGCAAGTGTTTTGTGGTTGAAAATTCATGATTACAAATAGAAAACATCCATTTATATCTGACGATCAACTTAAAATTTTAAAAAATAATCATGTTGGGACCAAAATAGTAAAGTAGTAGTTCCTAATATATCCTTTGATGCATATTTATATTCTTATAATGCTTTTGAAAACTCATGTAACACCTCAAAACATAGTTTTAACGCTTTTAAAAATATAAGTAACACATCTGAAGAGTTTATCAAGATATCTGAGCATAAAAGTAACATTTCTACAGGATAAAATAACACTTAACCTTTTTTGAGTTAGTATGTATTTTTGTGGCACTTCCTATTTTTGTTTTAATGCTTACAGAATAAAAACCCAAAATAGTGAATATCTCCATAATTCTCCAAGAAAATTTGAGGACAGTTTTAGATACCCTTTATGAATTATTCATTGTTAAAATCAAAGATTGGGTTAAATTCAGGGTGTTCAGAAATTGTCAAAGGATTTTTGGTCAAGAGGTTGTTAGTGAACAAATTTTTGTTCACACTAAATGAAACATGAATTAACTCTACCATCCTCTCCTAAAGACAAACAGTTCATAACAGTTGGGTAAGCTTATAGTAATCACTTCCCTCTAAATTTTATGAGGAAAAACTCCCTCTCAAAAATATTCAAGGAATTTATGATTAAACTACAGACATATGTACTTTTTACCTAAAAGAACTTAAGGATCTCTCATATACTCTTCGGTATAGAGGTAATTTTATAAATTATATAGAATATCAAGAAAAGTCCAAAAAAACATAGTTTTTCCAACTCCCCAAAATTTAATTGTCTATTTTAAGGATAACATGAATCACTTTGGAAATATTTATGATCACGAAATAGATGATAAATAACATAGAGTAAATGATTTATCAACTCATAAAGGAATCAATACACTACAAGCTTCAAATCAAATATTTAAACTAGAACTTTGCATTAACATATATGTAGGAAATACAATAATGGGAAAGCAATATACTGAGAGGGGGGGTGAATCAGATCTTGAAATTTAAACACTTAAAACAAACTGATCCACAGTCATACATATATGAATCTAATGTAATCTCAGATAGCATCCACACAATGAAATAAATAACACATAACATAATAACTTGGTAACCTAGAAACCCAAATAGGTAAAATTGGGGTGGGGATGACACCCACAAAATTCTCCACTACTACAGTAATATAGTGTGCTTGTTACAGCTACAAATGTTGATTACAAAATGTAATCTAACCTGTTAAAGGTTTGCCCAATTAAGAGCAAAAGATCATTACAATCTACCCTGTGAGTTAGGATTTCAACTTACAATAAAGTAAGCACTATGTTAGGAGATAAAGAAAGGTCTATTAGAACCACTCTATTAAGAGATTTTCACAAGATACAATGATTAGAATGTCTCAAGTATTGATCCTTCATTATGCACTTTGATGCTGATGATGGATGTCCTCTTTGCAGTACCTTCTATTATGTCATAATTTGATATAACTTTACTTTGTTGTTCACTGTTTTGTCACTCTGCTTGATCTCTGCTTCTTAACAAAATAACCCTCTATGCATTTCACTTTAAAATGTAGTCACCACACACTTCATCTACTCTGTCCTTACGCTTACAAAATAGGGTTTAGAAGAAATCTAATATATCTGTTCAAGTCTGATAATGAGATCTAGATCAATGATCAAGATCTAATACCCATACCTTGATGGTATTAAAATTAATCTTTACAATAGATCATGCATAGGATAAAACAATTAAATGCATAACTAACTTCGTAGAAGAATATTAAATGCATACATAAGTTGGCCCAAAAGGCTTATACAAGTCGGCCAGATCACTTATCCTTGAAGTTTGAATCATTTCATACATGTATACAAAAACTATTCTTCTCGGCACTTGACTTGTCTGTGTCCTACTCGGCTCAGCAATGTAACTCGGCTCAACAATGTAACTAGGCAAACTGAAAACTACTCAGCAATGTTGCTCGGCCTTGCATAGTTTTAGCTTGGCCATAGTGATAGCCAACTAAAACTTCCTAAGTGAATGACTAAGTGTTGGTCACTAATCATCAACAGAACTTAGAGATTAACAATCTCCCCCTTTGATATTAGTGGCAAAAACACTTATCATTACTTCCGTTCATTTCATTAAAATATTGCCTAAGTACACTAAGTACTCCCCTAGGAATATACTCATAAATAATCCATACAAAAAGTTTACATGCCTTCAAAAATTATATACAAGTGTACCTATTCTGTATTGATGTATCATATTGTATCCTTTCCAGTTTCCTTAGCAATTTCCCCCTTGTTTTTGTCACTAATTGTTGGTGGGGTTAAGTTGTACTTATCCAAAAATTGTTTATGAAGCTACAGGGTGGATTCAAATGTAGTATCCCAACTTTCCTTAGCAATCTTCATAACTTCCAATTTGATTTCTAGCTCGACAGCTAGACTCACTAAACTTTCTACAATTGGTAGATTTGCATTGCTCTGTGATAAATCCTTTGCAATTGAAAGTTCCTTTTGTATTACCTCCAAGTGAGGCAACAAGCTTGTCTAAATAGTTATCAATTTGGCCCTTATTCGACCATCTTCAGCCATAAGCTCAGCTATTCTCCTTTGTGCATTTATCAACTTAGTAAGATGTAAAGAACTAGAAGTAGTATCTTTACCCAAAGTAGTGCTAGTTGATCTCAAATCTAAATATAGCTTCTCAATAAGCTGTTTATTATCCTTTGTGAAAAATTCAACATCACATAATTTTTTGTACAAAGAATAAACATTGGGTGTAAGTAAAGTTTCTACAAGAATAGAAAGTTCAACCTATTTTCTTGCAACCTCTTCTATGATTTTCTCTAGAAATTTGCTCTCAAATCTTCTCCTGGACCATTATAGAAGCTTTTCATTGTTGTCTATGTCCTCATCAGTTATCTTATATACAATGTTGACTAGCTAATCAATAATTGGAACTTGAGGCATTTCATCCTCTAAGTCAAAATCCTTTGCAAATGTTTCTTTGATGTCATGCAACACCTGCTTTTTCTTTTGTTCTAGCTTCATCTCTTCATGTCTCTTCTTCCTCTTAAGTAATTCTTGAAGAGTCCCTATTTGTTCAAAAGATAACTCATTGGGATCCCATTGTGGAATCACAATGACTTCATCTAATGTTACATCTAGAATATGAGACTTCTTCTTTAGAATTTTCTTTTTCTTCAACTCTAGAGAACTTATGCTTAGCCGCATAATATCTTTCCCTTTGATAGTGTCAATGTCCAATGCCTCTTTAATTCTATCAATATTACCTGGGGGTTTAGCATACTCCCAGTTTTAGGACCTATGGGAGTGGATGATGCAGAGTGTGGTAGATCAACCAACACTTGCATTTCCTCTTCTTCTTTAGGCTTATCAATAGTATCTGTTATCACTACTCCACTATCTAAAACTATTTTCACAACCTCTAAAATATGTGGATTCTATGAAGTTACCTCTTGTTCATTTGCTTGTTATTTCTCTTCACTTTTCTGATCATTGACAACTTCAATTATCCCATCAGATGTTGTGGTCTTTCCTTATTCATTATCAATTGCCTTGATAGGTGAATCAATATATTTACCGCTTGATATATCTTGTTCCTCAAAATTCAAATTGCTTGGATCATCGACTATAAAATCCATAGGACTGTCTGTAGTCAGATCAATAGAATTAGTTGAGTCTAATGCACCTTTGGTTTTTTATTGTTCTATGGCAATTTGATCTTGAGTTATATGTGGCTCAAGGGTAGTCTTCACTTCAAATTCTTTTGTCTTTTCCTCAGATGTCCCTTCACCATATTTCTTATCTTTTGGAATGACCAGTCCAAATATTTCCTTCCAAATCATTGTGCTTTGCTGTACTACACCTTCAATATCATTTTTTAGAACAACATAGCCTCTAATTTTAGGAACAAACCTATTCTTGTGATCCTCAATGAATTTGGCTCTTTTTTTTGAGGTTAACTCAGGTATTACCTAGGCTAGAGTTCCTTCCCTGTTCTGTCTTTCTGTGGCAAGTACAAATTCCCATTTGCTTGACAAAAAATCATATAATTCATTTGGCACATGATTTCCTATCTCTATAGGAGTTAATTTGAAAGTAATCATCATGTCCAAGAGTGCTTCCTAAACTTTGTGCCTATCCACATTGTTCAATTTCTCATACTAAATGAACTTAAAAGTTGCTAACCCTGCTGAATTCCTCAAAGTGTCACATACCTCATCAATACTATCTGGTTTCTTGAATTGTGTTATAGGTATGTTGCTAGGTTCATCAATTTCTATCTTTTCCTCATTACTATCTATCCCCAAATTTAATCTCCTTCTTGGTCTTTTTGTTGGCTTACTCAGCTCAGCCTTAGGAGCAACCTTAGCTTCCTTTCCAGAACTAATTTCTGCAACTTTCCTCTTATCATACACTTTTGTTTGTACTTCTACTGGAGAATTAACAGTAGATGCTCTAGTCCTCGAATGATTAGTTGCATGAGGTGTAACCTTAGGTTTAGCTTTTCTCGGCTTGGTTACTATGACAATTGGTGGTCTTTTTCCCTTAGCTTTCTTAGTGACCTCTTCTGATACACTCAATTCCTCCTCTATAGAAATATCCCCACCTTGTCTAGTGGTTAGGCCTAAAGGTGCATCCTTAGGTTCTTCATCACTACCTAAACCAACCATTTTCTTCAAATTTTTCACAATCTTCTTTCTTTTCCTCTCCATAGTTCCCTCATTCAAGCTTCTAGAAATTTTATCTTTGGCTTCATCAAAATTTCCAAATCTCTCTGTTGTAGTATCAATTGCCTCAGCTAGGAGTGCAATGATGGTAGATGATGCTTCATCAATGTAAATTTCATATGGAAATGGTTATAAGCATGTTATCCTAGGTGTCACTGCCTGGATATAAGTTTTATCTGTATCAACTAGAAAATAGATTTCTTCATAGTGCTTCTCCACTAGTGACTTAGGAATTCTTGTCCTTAATCTCATTCTCTTCTTGAATTCTACAAAATAGCTCCCCATTATGCTATTGAAATTACTTCCTAGTTTCTCAATACATTCACTAATTTGAACTATTATGGGTCTATCCTTTTTCCAAACAATATTTCCCAATGTAGGAAATGTATCCTAAATGTAGAAAAATATACAGACTAGTAAGGAACCAAACTTACATGATGAGCTCTTAGCCTTTCTGATTGATGCTAGGTTCTTGGCTAATTGTGTCTGCTATAGCTCAGCAAGATCATATGTTTGATTCTTCTTAACAATTTTCCATGCCTGATCAATGGTTGTACAAGGAACACTATCCAATTTGCTCAACTGATATAATTTCTTTTCTGTTACTCTTACTCCAAAATCAAGTTCTAGGTCTATAATTGTAGAGATAGTCATACCTCTATTGTTCCATATGGCTCCAGTGTTCAGTGTAATTTCTTCTTTGCTATTATCCCTCATTGTTTGTTTTTTGTTCACTACAGGATATCCAGTCACTCGATGAATCATGCTTTTGGTGATCTTGACTGGTCCATTATCCAACCACATACACATGTCATGAACTCAACTAAGGATAACCTTAATCCATTCATCTTTGAAACCTTGTGGAAAATCTAGGGCATGAGTTAACCCTTTGTTGGCTAAATGTTTGGATTCTACCTTCAGAACTCCATTAACACACAATTTGCTGTAGGATTTCCTTAATTCACTATCACCTACATCACCAATCTTAACCATATAACATGATCGAACATCATGGATGATAAGTACCTTGGGTGGAATGGATGACAGGGCTCCCGTTAAATCACTCTGAATCACACTTTCAGGAATGGCTCAAAAGTTGAGAGGTTCACATTCATCACTCTGTACTAACTAAATTTGTTGTTGTTCTCCCTCCATACTCTTAGCTAGTGTGGAAGAACTTGTAGCCATAATCTTGAAATTAGGGTTCAAAAGATGAAAAATAGAGTACCTCGACAAGTATCTCTTCACACTGTTCACCTTAGGATTACCAATGGCACGCTGATGAAATCTTTGATGCTAACTTTGTTAAGATCAATTCTGCAAATTACTTCAATCGCTCCGTAAACAGTAAAATTGCAAGGTAAAAATGAAGTGTCAACTGTTCATCCTTTATAGACTTTGAAAGGTCAAGGTAGGTAAGAAATGAATGTTCTGCCCGTTGAGTTAGTGCAAGCCAGCTATCCTCAGCTTTAACACAACTTTCATCCCACTCGACTTACTAAACTCGACCTTCACAAAACTTTACTTGGACAACAAAACTCGACATTCACTAAAGAACTCCGCCTTAGTGTCCATGATTGGTGCTCGGCACCTATTAGTGCAATTGGCTCATCTCGGCATTTATCTTCAAAAATATGTCCTGGTGCATCTTAACATGTGCAAATATGGAATTTTGTACATTTCATGTTAGGAACTGATGTAAGATAAGAGTTTTAGATACAGTTCCTTACATACCTCTTTTTCTTAGTTGGAGATGATGTGATCACCTTATCCATTGGATTGGGTGACCTCGGCTTCACTAGCTTCACTAATGCATGGTTCAGACTTCTTAACCCATGTCTTGTTCATCTGTGCTCTAATTTTCTCAACAGTAGGAGCGGGTACCCTAGTCTTACAATCTTTTCTTGTGTGACCAATCTTTAGACAACTATGAAAAACTAGGCTTCCATTCATCCAACTTTTAGACTTACCTCTGAAATGTGTCCTTATGTAGTTTTCTAGAACATGTCCATACTCACAACAGTAATGACAACTATGCCATGTATTGTAATCCCAATTGTAAGTATTTCCTTTTCTTGGGGATTTCTCTTGTACCTTTGATGTCCACTGCTGTTTACCTTTAGATCTGCAATCTTGTGCTCTATGACCATATTTGTGATAGTTATAGCAATTACCATTGAGTCTAGGTGTTTTGCTTGCCTTTGTCTTACATTCATGTGCTTGATGTCCAAACTTATTATAGTTAAATTAGTAACCATTAAAAATAGTTTTTGGATTAGACTTACCATTCTTGCTTCGGAAAATGTTTTCTTTATGACCTGGTTTCCCACAGTGATGGAAAACAGGTTTGTTGATTCTTCACTTTGCATGCCCTCTTTCACCTATCTTAGATGATTCTCCATCTTCAGTGGTTGTTTGTTGTTTAGTGTGACCTAATACAAAAGAATCTTTAGGTCTTCTTGATGCTTCCACCAGTTGTTCAAAGTAGCTCATAGCTGCACTCGAATCATTCACTCTATTATTAAGTTCTTTCACAAATCTCAATTCATCTTTCATTTGATTGTTCTTAGATCTAAGATTTACAATCTCCAAGTCTTTCCTACTGATCTCCTGATTCACAAGTAGTAGTTGATTTTCCATGTTTACTTGATTGACTGTCATAGTTTGTACATCATGTGTTCTTTCATCAAGTCTGGTAGTCATCATTCTCTTGTCTTCTTTTTCCATAGCCTTGTCATCTTTGACTTTCTTTTTCTGTTCAACAACTTCACACAATGAAATACATAACACATAACACAATAACTTGGTAACCCAGAAACCCAAATAGGTAAAACTAGGGTGGGGATGACACCCACAAAATTCTCCACTACTGCAGTAATAAAGTGTGCCTATTAAAGCTTCAAATGTTGATTACAAAATGTAATCTACCCTATTAAAGGTCTGCCTGGTTAAGAGCTAAAGATCATTACAATCTACCCTATGAGAGGATTTCAACTTACAATAAAGTAAGCACTCTATTAGGAGATAAAGAAAGGTCTGCTAGAACCACTTTGTTAAGAGATTTTCACCTGATACAATGATTAGAATGTCTCAAGTATTGATCCTTCATTATGTACTTTGATGTTGATGATGGATCTCCTCTTTCTAGTACCTTCTATGATCTCATAATCTAATATAACTTTACTCTACTGTTCACTGTGTTGTCACTCTACTTGATCTCTGCTTCCTAACAAAATAACCCTCTATGCATTTCACTTTAAAATTTAGTCACCACACACTTTGTCTACTCTGTCCTTACACTTACAAAATAGGGTTTAGAAGCAATCTAATATATCTGTTCAAGTCTGATAATGAGATCTAGATCAACGATCGAGATCTAATACCCATACCTTGATGGTATTACAATTAATTTTTACAATAGATCATGCATAGGATAAAACAATTAAATGCATAACTAACTCCGTAGAATAATATTAAATGCATACATAAGTTGGCCCAAAAAAATTATACAAGTTGGCCAGATCACTTATCCTCGAAGTTTGAATCATTCTAGACATGTATACAAAAACTATTTTGCTTGGCACTTGACTTGTCTATGTCCTACTTGGCTCGGTAATGTAACTCGGCTTGGCAATGTAACTAGGCAAACTGAAAACTGCTTGGTATTGCTGCTTGAGCTTGCATAGTTTTAGCTCAGCCACAGTGATAGCCAACTAAAACTGCTTAAGTGAATGACTAAGTGTTGGTCCTTAATCATCACCAGAACTTAGAGATTAACAATATATACTATGAAGTTCAAAGTCAAAACATATATTCAGATCACTTCTTCTTTCCTTAGTCCTAAAAAAGAAACTATTACTTATCTGTACTAAAATCTTAATCTAACTCTAAAAATTATGACCTCTAAAAATTCTTATACTCCAGCATAAATAGTTTCACAATCTGGGAGGCCTCCATAAAAACTCAGCCTCTCAGATTGTTGACAAAAAAAGTAGTTATGAACCAGCGATAAAACAAAAAATAGTCTTAGGAAAACTATCCCTTATCAAAGCATCTAAATAATAGATAAATACCCTTCTTCCTTTGATTTCTTGTTATTCAATGTGGCTGCATCCTTGACTAATTTCTAGCTTGTAAAATCACTCATGAGTTCCTGCATCAGGTGATAGTGCAAGCTTTTCAATCCTAACAGCTTCGCTCAAGAGGAATATTTTTCCCATTTAAGCTCCTTAATTATGTCTTCTTGTTTAGGTGGTTTCCCTCTATTTAGGTACATAATTGAATCTGCTATTCTGGTGAGATCTAGAGCCATAGGGTTTTCTCTTTCTTTGATGGCATACATGGAAGCTTCAAAAATATTTACCATGGTATCATGGTCTAGGTTCCCCTCTTCAAATTGAAGAATTCCAGAAGGATTTACCACTATTATATCCTTCAATGCATCTGTGTGCATTTATTTGATCTCTTTCCCTATGTCCTGTACATTTAGGATTGCAGATTTAAACAATGAACCTTTCCATCCCATATCATTCTTTAACATGAATAACATACATGGGTCCATTGACTTCATTGTATTTTATGATAAGAACTTCATTACCCTATATTATTCCACTTCATGCATCTAAGACATGATGGCTATACATTTGGCCTCATCTAATTCCCATCCTGGTATCAGAGTTTGGATTTCTCTAAGTAGTGTTTCACCTTCTATGTAGGTGACAATGAAGACTTGTATGAATTTACTTTCATCTTTCATGATACCATAAATCCATTTATTCATCACTTTTGCCAAGGCGATCCCTTGTTGCATATGTTTTAATAACATATTTTTTGTTTGAATAATTGGGATCAAATTATTGAGAGCCTACACCAAAGGTAATGCCCCCACATTGCTCTGAGAATTGATGAAATTGGCCATGGTTATAAAAAGTTGTTTGAGTTCTCTCTTTTCCTGACTATCCTTTTGAGGATGACCCAACATTTGATCATCTAAGAATTTGACCATGTGGTCTCTTGTGTCAAGGTTCAAGACCCCCAGTTCCATCTTAGTAACATAAAAACCTTCTTCAAGTTCTTGAACACCTTCCTTTTGTTTATATGTTGCAATCTCCTTGGTTAATTTCTAGTGACAGGGTCTATGCTCAACCTTGCATTGTTTATTCTTTTAGCCTTTGGAGTGCAAGATGCATACTTGGTGACTATATGCTTCATAGGTAGGGAAACGGGTTTTAATCTACACTTTTTGTTTACCGAATTAGAAAGCCAAGGGGGAATAGAGATAGATGTTAAATTTTTTATCTGTTGACTTAGCATGCATCACACATTCCTACTGGCTATTATTTCTATCACCAGACAATCGCTATTATTTCTTTGATCATCTAGTGTTAAATAGGTATCTTCATCCATTGTCTCTATATCTATAAAACTTGAATCTTGAGCAACCATCTGGGTATGAGTTTGAGATCTATTTCTTGGCCTCATTAGAGGTGTAGTAGGATGATCTGAATGTTCTAGAAAGTCTCAGAATGAGGTAATTGGACCCTTAAGTATGTCTATAGTTACACTCTCAATCTCTAATTCTTTCAAAAAAATGCATCACTGATTTTGTAAATGCGGAAATAATTTAGGCATGTGCAATGCATAAAATAATAGATGCGGTGCTAAAATGACAAGTACATGATTTAAAACTACATATGTTTTGTTTTAACTGGTAATTGTGTTTTCCTAGACTGAAAAATATGTGGGATAATTTAAAAGACGTGTATAACAAGCTATAAAATGTGTTGTTTTATTGAAAAATCTATATAATATACTAGCATTTAATGACTGGCAATTATGACATTTACTTTGGTAACTATATTTTCCTTATTTGTCTAAGCTTTTCTAAATTTTCCTATTTTTAATTGTAAACACAATGAAAATATAGTTGATAGTATGGTTGTTTGACTCTGAAAAATAGAGTAAGAGGTAGGAGGCCTAAATTATCCCATTGATCAATACTCATCACAATTTGAAAACACTTGCAAGAAAGTACAACCTAGGTTGGAAAGTGGATGCTACTTGTTGAAGCCCACACTACATAGAAATATCTTAGAAAAAGTGGATAGATAGATATTGAGTGGAACTCCCCCTACACGGAACTGACACACATCCTCTCTTACACCAAAGGTTCAAAAAAATATAACTAAGGGAATTTTAATCTCATAATGAAGGGTACATGAGGGGCACCAATGGGGTATGATATGTAGTATCTAAACCAACAAGCATAGGATTTGGATTTCTAAAACAAAATGGTTTGAAATTTTTTTTGAGGAACATAATGACATACAAAACATTGCAAGATGAGCTAATTAAATCTCTAACAACCTTTATTAGACACCCCAAGTTCAAAATAACCCTAGTCATATGCTTCAGATTGGCAAAGCCTTTTATATAAAGGCTCAAAAATAAATATTGCTCAAGGAAACACTATAAGGTAATGAAATCCCCAAAGGTGCATCTCTTAGAAAAAAAAAGGAGGACGTGCATCATTATTGCTTTGCTATTACACCTACAATTTCCAAGGAAAGGAAAGAGGATACTTAATGCAATAGTAAATTCCACCCTGCAATGTGAAAGTGCACAAAATGCTTCAAATAGATATTAGTCATTAACCTTTTAGAATTGAAGTGTTTTTTATCTAACAAGCATGTAGGCTTAAAAAAATCTCCTTTTTAATGTCCACCAAACCCACACCACATGTATTAAAATGAGAATTGGTAAATATAAATTAAGCTATTGAATTAGTAACTAACAATTAAGTTATTGAGTTAGTAACTAACAAGGATAATCTCATGTCTCTCTATCTAGGAAGCTAAAGTAATGCTCTTAGCTTGAACAGTCAAGAGTGGCAGTCCTAGAATCAGAATTATGCTTAAGAATGATATAATTCTACTCTATTCTAGCTCAATTCTGATGCAAAACTCCATTAATGATCAATGATAATCTATGATGATGAAAAATTCCTATAATAAGGATTTTGTTATAATGGATGTACAATGCTCAAATTGAATGTGGATCAATACTCTAAAGGTGAATGGGTGAATGAGTCTACAAAAATGAATTCTATTTATAGATATTTCCAAGAGGAGGGGGATGAGTTTAATTGATCACGATCAAGGTTGAGTTGAGTTGGTGGTTTCAAATGGTGAGACAGTAAATTCTTTGGTTTGAAATGTTGGAGCAAAGAGACAAGATAGAGGGTCATGATGATTCTAATGATGTGTGGTGTAGAGTTGATGCATCCCTGATCCATGTGAGTTAAATTTCTCCTTCTAATTGGTTTAATGATTTTTGTTCCCTTTTTTGAAATTAGGAATTAATTAATTCAAAAAAATTATTAAATTATCCATGTAGGGAAATTAGATGGGTTAGCTTTGATTTTGTTTAATTTAACTGTATAACTAATTGATTTAATCAATCAAATTGTTTAATTAACCCCTTATTAACATGTATTTAATTATTAAATTTCTTTGTTAATCAATCCATAATGTTGGCTTTCTTCAAACCCTTTGACTTTGTTTGATCAAATTAGCGTGTCTACAAATGCCCCTACTTAAATCAATGTGTGAAGCACATTGGTTCAAAGAATTACTGATGTTTGATCTAAACTAACTGATTGATTTGTTGATATAAATGATTTGATGAAGAAATTCCTGATATGATGCCATGATTTTTTTTTTAAAAACTGGTAAAGATGCCCCATTGATGATTTTGAAAAAAAAATAAACTGATGCCCCTAATTTGAAAAATAACCCAGATTTGCTTGATTTTGTGTTCTGATGATATCTTACCCACTCAATAAATGAAATCAAAATTATTTCGACACAATATTGATTATGTGAAAGGTTTGTGTGGGAACAAAAATTCTCATTTTGATTTTATTTTTGATAATGTCCTTGTGACAAAGATTTCAATTTGATGAGGTTCTAGATTTGAAAATTTACCATATGGTTGATGGAATTTAACTTTTGGATAAAGAACATATCAAGAATAACCTCTTTTAGGTCAAAAAGTGTATATATAGGTGTACAAAAAGTCATTTTCAACACTCATTTTCACTTTTTACCCTTTTGAGATCTGATTTCTTTGATGATTTGATCGAGGTGGTAGTCCCTATTTGTGAGAACAAAATCAAGTTAAGACATGGATTCCAGCATCCAGCAGATTACAGACCTCCAATGAGTATCTGGATCCTTTCCCGTTTGTCAATTTGTAGATTTATAAAAAAAAAAAATTAGGTGTTGAAAGATTAGGTTTCTATTGTTTTTGATGAAATAGTGCATAAGGTAGGATTTAGTAGCATGTAGAATACTTTTTGAATACCCCTGATATTTAAAATAGTGCATAGATTAGTGTGAAATAGTGTGTATAAATGTGTGCCCTAGATTTTTTTTAACGCATATTTTAATTTTAATAGAAACTAAAAATCCCTAGTGCTTTTTAAACTTTCATGCAACGCGTGTAACCAAGTTTTGTAGCACATACTAGGTAAACTGACACGTGTTATGTGTATGAGAATGTAGCATGTTTATAGTAGTGCGTACTATATAAAATAGTAATGCATGTGTCTATTACCATGTATAACATGAAAAAATGACTCGTGGGCTTCCTTTTGATTTTTAAATCTGATTAATGTATGAATTTGAACCGATAGTAAATATGAAAGATCGATTGATGATATGGCCTAATTTTGTGATTAAAAAACAAGTTTTTTTGATGTCAATGTTATCATTTTGGTGAATGTTGTATGATTTCCATCCTAATAGGTTGATAGGATAACTAATGGTTTTCCATCCTCATGATATAGAGTTAGGAAAAAAATTGATGTGCTCTAAGTGAGAAATTTTGATGATAGGATAAACTTTTGATGATTCATTTAGATGGTATTACTGATATCATTGTGCTTGATATCAAAATAGGTTTGAGGATAGAGATTATACATTCACATTTTATCTCCATGACCACTTTATATGTTTGATTAGTTATCTCCCCATGATCGGTGAGTTATCAGCCAATGTGTATTGTTTTATCTATTAGATTTGCCCTGATTTTGTGTGAACCATGGCTTACTGACCACTATGGCCAAGAATTAGAACTTAGACCATAATGCCTTCCATTTATCAATGGGTGAGATGATTGTCACCCCTATGGAAGTGTACAAATTACTCTAGATTCCTACCTGAGGTGATCTCATTTACTATGATCAAGTATATGATGGAGTAGCATGCAAACATGTATTTATGTTGATCTCTAAGTTTTATTGATCATTAGTGTCCCACACTTTTTCATTTATCCAGGTAGGTTAGCTGGTCATCATTGCTACAAAGCTATCCAGTATAGGTCAAGCTATCTGACATATTCATTTTTGAGCATATTTATGGTTGCTGAGTGACTCAGCAATCAAGCAAAATTTTATCATGTTCATGCCGAGCACCAAAGTCTCAATGTCCCGAGCAAGACAGTTTTGACATATATGTTTCGAATGGCACAAACTTGAAGGTAAACTATTTTGGACTGACTTTTTCATTCATTTAATGATTTCAAAAAAGTTAATTATGCATTAATTATTTGATCCCAATGTGTGGCATGAAGCCAATCAGAAAATTGGAATGCCTAAGTGGCATAAGCTTTTGATCTTGATCGTTGATCTAGATCTAATCACCAGATTCGTGAAGTATATTAAGATTGCTTCTTAAACCCTAATAGTGTGTGTTAAAGAAGAGAAAGAGAAGACAAATGCATACATGAGAGATGTACAAAGGGTTATTTTGATAGAAGAAGCATAGATCTAGTAGAGTGAAAGGTAGTGAATAGAAAAGCAAAGACACATCAAATTATTAGATCAGAGAAGGTATTGGAAAGAGGAGATCCATTATCAGCATCATAGTGCATAACAAAGGATCAATTCTTGAGACATTCTAACCAGTGTATTAGGTGAAATCTCTTAATAGAGTGGTTCTAACAGACCTTTCTAAATCTCTTAGCCAAGTGCTTACTTTATTGTAAGTTCAAATCCTTTTACAAGGTAGATTGTAATGATCTAAAGCTCTTAACCGGGCAGAAATTAAACTAGGTAGATTGCATATTGTAATCAAACTTTGTAGCCCTAACAAGCACACTTTATTTCTATAGTAGTGAAGATATTTGTGGGTGTCATCCCCACCCTAGTTTTACCTTATTGGGTTTCTGGGTTACCAAAATTTTGTGTATTGATTTATTCATTTACTATCATGGATGCTACTAGTTGATAGATAAATTTCATTTATGCATGGTTGTGGATCAATTTTGTTTTAAAGGATAAAAGTTTTAAGATCTAATTCACCCCCCCCTCTTAATATATTTCTTTCCCATATTGTATTTCTAACAATTGGTATCAGAGCATAGTTCTCCTACAAAAGGTTTTAATCAGCTTGAGAGTACAGATCTTGAGATGGAGATGTATAAGTTGGGTAAAGTCATTAAGAATCAAAAGATTGAAATTCAACTAGCATTACATTAGCTTGATACTGCAAGATAGGAACTAAAGAAGTCCTTACAAGAAAGAAAGATTTGGCCAAACAAATGAATGAAACACATTATCAAGAAGAAGACACTGTAAATCTATTTCAGAATGGAGACTCTACTGAGAGCGATGCAACAATTGCAGATCTACTGGAAAGGAACAATACATTGTGTGAAGAAGTTAGAAACCTGAAAAGAGAACAAGAAATGCAGACAGTAAGACTATGTGAAGTAGTGGAACCAAAGAAGAAAGATGAAGATGACAAAGCTATGGATGAAGAAGACAAAATAATGATGAATGTCAAACTTGATGAAAGGAGACATGAAGTACAAATGATGAAAAATAGTCAAGTTGACATGGTGAATCAACTACTACTTGTAAATTAGGAAATCAATATGAAAGATATGGAAATTATGATTCTGAGATTTGAAAATAGTCAATTGAAAAATGAATTGAGATCTGAGAAAGAACTGAATGAAAGATTGAACAGACCCAATGAAGCCTTGACTCATTTTGAGAACTTGATGGAAGAATCAAGTAGATCCAAAGATTCTTCTGGATTAGGTCACACTGAACAATAGACATCTACTGATAAAGGAGAATCATCTAAGACTGGTGAAAGGAGGAGTGCAAACAAAAAGAACAACAAGCCTGTATGCCATCACCGTGGAAAATCAAGACACACAATAAACATCTATCGAACCAAGAATGGTAAGTCCAATCCTAAACCTAAGTTCAATGGTTATTTCTTTAACTGTAAGAAGTTTGGATATCAAGCACATGAATGTTAAGAAAAGGAAAAAAATGCACCTCCCACACCTAGATTCAATGGGAATTGTTATAACTATCAAAAATTTGGGCATAGAGCACAAGATTGCAGATCTAATGCTAAACAAAAATGGACATCAAAGGCACAAGAAAAAGTACCAAGGAAGGGTAACACTTACAGTTGGGATTATAACCAATGGAATAGCTGTCATTACTGTGGTGAGTATGGACATGTTCCATAAAACTACATAAAGACACACTTTAGAGGTAAATCTAAGAGTTGGATGAATGGAAGCCTAGTTTGCTATAACTATTTGAAAATTGGTCATACTAGGAGAGATTGTAAAACAAGGGTACCTGCTCCCACCGTTGAGTAGATTAGAGCATAGATGAACCAGACATGGATAAGGAAATAAGAACCTACCAGTAGTGAAGCTACTAAAGCCGAGGTCACCCAATCTAATGGATCAGGTGATCCCACCATCACTAATTAAGAAAAGAAAGGTATGTAAGGAACTGTGTTTATATTATATATCTTTTATCAGTTCCTAACATATAAAAGTGAAAAATTCCATATCTGCATATGTTAAGATGTATCAAGACATATTTTAAGTTATATAGCGAGCAAAGTCAAAAATCACTATAGGTTTTGAATATTAGTATATTTCTAATGTATGTTGAGTAAGTTTTGTTTGATGACCGAGTGACAAGTGAATTTTGTGATTCGGCCAAGGATAACTGTTTGGCACTCACTCAACATAAAGAATATTTAATGCTAACCTAGATTTTGACCATTGGAGCCTATATAAAGGGAAGAGCTATTTAATTTCTTCTCACCATGTGATTAAGAATTTTGTAAGAGCAATTGTGCACTTGTGAACTTGAACTCAGCAAAGATTTTTGAAGATTTCAATAGCGTGCCATTGACAACCTCTTCAGTAGAAAGCATGGATTTTGTTACTTGCTGATGTACTCTATTTGTGATCTTTGAAACCCTAAATTTTGATGAAAATGGCCACAAGTTATTCTACACCCGTGAAGAGAATGGAGAAGAAATTTTTTAATGTTCAACTGGTAAGGAGTGACACCTGTGCACCTCCTAATTTTTGTGCAGTTCTGAAGAGTGCTATCAAGGGTGATTTGACTGGAGCCCTATTGTCAATTCCATCGAAGGTACTTATGATCCATGATATAAGGTCATGCTACATGGGTAAGATAAGTGAATTTGGCGATCATGAGTTGTGAGCATCTTATAATAAATTATGTGTTGACAGAGCCCTATAAGATGAACACAAACACCTAGCCGAGAGAGGGTTAACTTGTTCCCTAGAATTTACAAGAGAATTCAGAGTGGAATGGATCAAGATTGTTTTGTGTCATGTTCATGACATGAACATATGGCTGGAAAATGGACCAGTCAAGATAACAAGGGATATAATTCATCGAGTAACAGGTTATCCAATTCTAAGTGGGAAGAAAACTATAAAATGCCAAAGTGAGGAAAACATTGAACAACTCACTGGAGCAGTTTGGAACAAAAGAGGGATGACGATATCCATGATTATAGACTTGGAGATGGATTTTGTAGTGAGGTTTATAGCTCATAAGTTATATCATTCAAGCTGACTAGATAGTGTTCCCTGCATTGCAATCGACCAGGCTTGGAAAATTATAAAGAAGGATCATACTTATGACCTTGCCGAGCTTCAACTAATGCAACTGGTCAAGAACCTTTCTTCAATTAGAAGAGCAAAGAATTTAGTATGTATGTTTGGATCTCTACTCGTCTGGATATTTTTCTACTTAAAGAATACATTTCCTTCTTTTGGAAACATAGTGTGGAAAACAAACAGACCTATCACTTAGAAAATCAATGCATTTATTTAGCAATTAGGTGATAATTTTGACAATGTTATGGGAACATATTTTGTGGAATTCAAGAAAAAGATGAGATTAAGGAGTGGAATTCCCAATTCATTAGTTGAAAAAAATTACGAGGATGTTTTTTTCCTAGTAGACATAGATTATACCTATGTGCAGGAATTGGTGCCAAGGGTATCATGACTAAGACCATTAGCTTAGGAAGTAAACATTAATGAGACATATATAGCAATAACAGCTTTATTGGTAGAAGAAATTGATAGTACAGTGAAACATTTTGGTAACTATGAAGAAGCTAAGTCCATAATCACTATGGATTTGAAGGCTGGCATTATGGAGAGAAAGAGGAAGAAAATTGTCAAAAATATGAAGAAGATGGTTGGAATTCAGAGTGATGAAGAAGTCAAGGATGCACCTTTGGGGTTCTTAAGAGGACATGGAGAATACATGTCTAGTGAAGAAGAAGAAGAGGATAGTGAACCTGAAGAAGAGGTCACTATGAAGGGTAAAGGGAAACAACCAATGGTTGCTAAGGCAACTAAACAAATCAAATCTAAACCTAAGGCTACCCCTCCTATTGCTAACTAACCAAGGAATAGGGCATCATCTCTTGCTTAGATAGAAAAAGTATATAGTAAGAAGAATGCTGGGGAGAGTAGCTCAAGAAAGAGAAAACAAGTTGAAACCAAGGTTGTGTCGAGCCAACCTACTAATAAAAGACCAAGAAGGAAGTTATGCTTGGAATCTAAAGATGATGAGGAGACAGATATAGATGTACCAAGAAACATACCTACAACATCATATAAACCAATGACCAATGTTGATGAGGTATGTAAGAACCTAAGAAGTAATTTAGGTTTAGCAGGATTTAAATTTATAAAGTATGAAAAACTGAGTGTAGTGAATAAGCATAAGATTCAAAAAGATTTAATTGATATGATGGGAACATTCAAAATGACACCTGTAGAGATAGGAGATAGTGTTCCTATAGAGCTATAAGATATTTTTTTTAGAAATGGCAACATGCACTGATAAAAGTGTTGTCTGACTTTCAGTCACCCCTTTTTTTTTGGCAATATTGGAGTCATATAGTCAGTTTGGTCAGTCTGAGTCTAGGTCTAAGTCTTTCTTAAGTAGGCTATCTTTGACGGGTTTCCCTGCCATTGCCTTTCCCTCTCTTAGCCAGGCGGGTTGTTCAGAGGTCTCATTATTTTGGGTAGGTTGTAGATCCTAACCCGGCAAATATTTGTGCTCTAATCGATGTTCTTTCTTAGGTAGAGATCGAAGACTGGTATGGATCGATTCTACAGGTCTCAATGATCCTAATGCAACAAACGACGAGAAATTTGGTTAAGAAATGAGCGAGAACGAGCTCGGTGGGATTTCAAAAATCATCTTCTCCATGCCGGAATTCTACATAAGAAAGTAATTTTCCGTAAAGAAGAACTTTGCACTTTGCGGGTTTCGCACCTCTCAGGTCTTTTTCCACAAAGAAGAACTTTGCACTGTCTGGGTTTCGCACCTCTTTGGTGATTTTCCGCAAAGAAGAACTTTTCACTATGCGGGTTTCGCACCTCTTTGGTGATTTTCCGCAAGCTTAGTTATAGTAAGGTGGGCCCAATGTATTAAAAGGGAATATTATTTCTTTAAGAGATCAAATAAAGCATGTTCTTTAAGTGGAGAACCCATTTTCTCATTTTCCACGAGGAGAAGCCCTTTTCTCATTTTTCATGAAGAGAAGCCAAATTGCAAATTTCCGCCAAGGAGAAGCTTAAGTCTCATTTTCCACAATGGAGAAGCACTTTTCCAATTTTCTGCCAAGGAGAAGCTTCAGTCTCACTTTCCGCGAGAAGAAGCACTTTTCCAATTTTCTACCAAGGAGAAGCTTCAGTCTCACTTTCCGCAAGAAGAAGCTCATTTTCCATTTTCTGCCAAAGAAGCTATAATGTGAATTCCCGCAATGGAGAAGCAGATTTGGTGTTTTCCACCGGCCGATATATCCATGGTTTCAAAGTCTTTTAAGATTTTGATCACATGGGGTGTTTTGAAATCATTCAAAGAGTAAATGATGTTTTGACTCCGTGGCCCAATGGATTCAGTTCGATAATGCTGGTTGGAAATGAAGAGTTTCAGATTCTATAGTGACTGTTCGAGTTCTCATATTTGAAAAGTCTTTTTCTTTGCATCTTGTCTCTTTGTATTCAGGAAGTGGAAAGGTCATGAGTCCCTACGAACATTATGCATTGTAAACTCTATAAATACTGTGAAAGAAATCAATGTAAGGGTCGACAAACTTGTTAATGAAGCAGAAGTGATTCTATTTACAGAGGCTTTGTCTCATGTTTGTTGCTCCATTTTAGTCAATCATTTGCATTTTGAATGGATAGAACAGTCATATGTGAAGCCGCAGTTGCATGCTGGATTCTATTTCATGTCTGTGATTGTAGTGAAAGTAATTCTATTTGCTTGTCATGTATGATTCTTCTTCTGTTCATTCAATAATTTAGGTGCATCAGAATAGAAAGTACAATTGTATGTGAAACTGTAATTCCTGCTTGGATTCTATTTCATGTTAGGATTTGCAGCATAAGCAATTCTATTTGCTGTCCATGTATGATTCTACTTCTATTCTCCTCAGTAGAATATGCATTTCTAGAATAGGTAGATTAGATTTGAATATATAATTAAACATTATCCTTGCCTGAATTGTTTGTGTCTACAAGCAATTTGGTTAAATAACACAAGAGACGACCTGGTGATCAATATAAAAACAAATTAATTGAATATCATACACAATCAGGGAGCTATACCTATAAATTTAGAGGGCAGTGATAGAAGACATATACTGACCCATTTGTTGGTGGACATCCTTTTGTTCTCTCACCTTGGGTGTATAGAGAGTCAAAGATTGAAAATCTTAAGAGAGGACAAACTGTTAACCAACAATTTTTGGCAACTCTACTGGGGAAGACTTAGAAAGAAAGTATATCATAAGTTTTTCTCAAAATTTTAAGGCATCCTGGATTCCAGATTTACCAGGAGTGTAAAACTAAAGGGAAAGATTGACCCAGTATACGAAGAGCTCAAAGAAGTCAATTTCCCTATTCTTGAAAATATTTACAGGAAAGGGAGGGCTAAGTCAAGAGAAGAAGTTGAAGATAAAAAGCTTGAATAAATTCAATTACCTGCTAAAATTCCTTTCAGAACAAAGAGAAGCAAATCTTCTTCACCTCATGTTGGTAGAACTCCTATTTCTGCCACCTGTAATTCATTAATTCTTCACGGTATTGCACTTCCCCTTTCAGTTTCATTTCAAGCTTCTCAACCAAACACAAGGTTAGTAAACATGGCCGTTCCTTGG
>MU225430.1:7864285-7876899 GCA_018584345.1 Thuja plicata
TCAATGATAAAAATCACCTAGGATATTAAATTGATTTAAAGAATTATGCCAAGCAGTAACAGGGTCGTTTGGACATAAATCGAGGGTATGATCACACTTAGGGAAAATAGGGTCCATAGTTGCGACAAACAAAATTTGGGTGGTTACAAAAGTTACAGCCAATGTTTATTCTTTATATAGAAAATTATGTGATGTTGAATTTTTCACAAAGGATAATCTACAGCTTGTTGAGAAGCTACAGTTAGATTTGAGATCAACTGGTACTACTTTAGGTGAAGATACTACCTCTAGTTCTTTACATTTTAATAAGTTGATAAATGCACAATGGAGAATAGTCGAGCTTATGGCCAAAGATGGTCGAATAAGTGCCAAATTGATAACTATATAGACAAGCATGTTGCCTCACTTGGAGGTAATACAAAATTAACTTTCAAAAGTAAAGGAGTTATCATAGAGCACTGCAAATCTATCGACTGCAGAAAGTTTAGTGAGTCTAGCTGCCGAGCTAGAAATCAAATTGGAAGTTATGAAGATTGCAAAGGAAAGCTGAGATACCACATTTGAATCCACTCTATAGCTTCATAAACAATTTTTTGATAAGGACAACTCAACCCTACTAGCAATCAGTGACAAAAACAAGGGGGAAGATGGTAAGGAAGTATGAAAGGGTATAGTATGATACATCAGTATAGTACAGGTACACTTGTATATAAATTTTTTGAGGCATGTAAACTTGTATATTATTCTAAGTATATTCCTAGGGGGAGTACTTTGTATACTTAGGAAATATTTTGATAAAATGAATGGAAGTAATGATAAGTGTTTTTGCCACTAGTATCAAAGGGGGAGATTGTTAATCTCTAAGTTCTGTTGATGATTAGTGACCAACACTTAGTCATTCACTTAGGCAGTTTTAGTTGGTTATCACTGTGGCCGAGCTAAAACTATGCAAGGCCAAGAAACATTCCTGAGCATTTATCAATTTGCCTAGTTACATTGCCGAGCCAAGTTACATTGTAGAGAGGAGAAGGATACAAAGATATTAAGTGTCGAGTGACAGACAGTCAAGTGCCGAGCAGGACAATTTTTGTATACATGTCTAGAATGATACAAAATTTGAAGATAAGTGATCTGGCCAACTTGTATAAGCTTTTAGGGCTGACTTATGTATGCATTTAATATTGTTATACAATGTTAGTTATGCATTTAATTGTTTTATCCTATGCATGAACATTAATTGTAATACCATCAAGGTATGGGTAACAGATCTTGATCGTTGATCTAGATCTCGCTATCAGACTTGAATAGATATATTAGATTTATTCTAAACCTTATTTTTGTGTGTGAAGAGAGATCAGAGCAATTGTCTAGTGACTACATTTTGAAGTGAAATGCACAGAGGGTTATTTTTTTAAGAAGCAGAGATCAAGCAGAGTGAGAACACAGTGAACAAAAGAGTAAAGTTATATCAGATTATGAGATCATAGAAGGTAATGGAAAGAGGAGATCCATCATTAGCATCAGAGTGCATAACAAAAGATCAATACTTGAGACATTCTAATCATTTTATCAGGTGAAAATCTCTTAAAAGAGTGGTTCTAGCATACCTTTCTTTATCTCCTAATAGAGTGCTTACTTTATTTTAAGTTGAAATCCTTTAACAGGGTAGATTGTAATGATCTTAAGCTCTTAACTAGGCAGACCTTTAATAGGGTAGATTACATTTTGTAATCAACATTTGTAACCTTAACAGGTACACTTTAGTACTACAGTAGTGGAGAATTTTGTGGGTGTCATCCCCACCCCAATTTTACCTATTTGTGTTTCTGGGTTACCAAGTTATTGTGTTATTGTGTTATTTATTTCATTATGTGGATGCTATCTGAGATTACATTAGTTTCATATATGTATGAATGTGGATCAATTTGTTTTAAGTGTTTAAATTTGAAGATCTGATTAACCCCCCCTCTCAGTATCTTTCTTTCCCATTATTGTATTTCCAACAGAGATAAAGGATATTTTTGTTAATGCTTTTGATATAACTGATGTTAATTAGAAAAAGACAATACTGGAATAGTTAGTCCATATTATACATAAATTTAATGATGAAAATGTTGAGGAAATTGAGAAGTTGCTACAATATTCTGAGAGAAAATTTGAGAACAAATTTTTGGAGAAGATATCAGCAGAGATTGCTATCAAACAGGTTGAACTTTCTTCTCTTATTAGTATACTTGAAGAAATTGCAAATAATGTTTATTCATTGTATAAAAAGCTATGTCATGTAGAATTATTTACCAAGGATAACCAACAACTTATTGAGCAATTGAAACTAGCTTTAAATTCAATAGGGAGTACATTGAGTATGGATGCTAGTTCTAGCTCTTTTCATTTTGACAAGTTGACTCATACACAGAGAAGATTAGCTGAGCTTATGGCTAAAGATGGAAGAATTAGAGAAAAGTTAATAACTATTCAGACTTCCTTAATACCTCATCTGGAGGTTATACAGAAGGAACTTATTGCTACAAATGAACTAGTTAAGAGGGATTCTCATCTCTCTACAATAGATAGTTTAGTAAGTCTAGCTGCCGAGCTAGAAATTAAGATACAAGTCATGAAATTTGTAAAGGATAGTTGGGATATAGTATTTGCACTAACACTAAAACTTCATAAGTCATTCTTGGATAAGTATAACTTGACCCTTGCAGCTATCAGTGACAAAAAGAAGGGGGAATCAGATAAGGAAATAGATAAAGATGTGCAGAATCAGACATAATATTTTTTAAGGCATGTATATTATGTAAGTACAAAGTATAATATTAGGGAAGGTACGTTGTGTACTTTAAAAAATTTTGTGAATGTAAAGAAATGATAAGTGTGTTTTTTCCACTAATATCAAAGGGGGAGATTTTTGATCTCTAAGTTTTGTTGATCATTAGTGTCCCACACTTTGTCATTTATCCAGGAAGGTAAGCCAGTCATCACTGTGGCTGAGCTATCTAGTATAGGCCAAGCTATCCAACATATTCATTGCTGAGAAGATTTATGGTTTTATCCTAACTTGGCAATCAAGAAAAAGTTTATCATGTTCATGTTGAGTGCCAGAGTCTCAATGTGTCAAGCAAGATAGTTTTGACATATATGTTTGGAATGGCACAAACTTGATGGTAAAATATTTTGGGCTGACTTTATCATGCATTTAATGATTTCAATAGAGTTAATTATGCCTTAATTATTTGACCCCAATGCGTGGCATGAAGCCAATAAAAAAATTGGAATGCCTAAGCAGCATAAGCTTTTGATCTTGATCGTTGATCTAGATCTAGTCACCAGATTCATGAAGTATATTAAGATTGCTTCTTAAACCCTAATAGTGTGTGTTAAAGAAGAGAAAGAGAAGGCAAATGTGTACATGAGAGATGTACAAAGGGTTATGTTGATAGAAGAAGCATAGATCTAGCAGAGTGAAAGGTAGTGAACAACATACTAAAGACATATCAGATTATTAGATAAGAGAAGGTATTGGAAAGAGGAGATCTATTATGAGCGTCAGAGTGCATAACAAAGGATCAGTTCTTGAGACATTATAACCAGTGTATTAGGTGAAATCTCTTAACAAAGTGGTTTTAATAGACCTTTCTAAATCTCTTATTCGAGTGCTTAATTTATTGTAAGTTCAAATCCTTTTACAAGGTAGATTGTAATGATCTAAAGCTCTTAACCAGGAAGACCTTTAACCAAGTAGATTGCATATTGTAATCAAAATTTTTATCCCTAACAGTCACACTTTATTGCTGCAGTAGTGAAGATATTTGTGGGTTTCATCCCCACCCTAGTTTTACCTCATTGAGTTTTTGGGTTACAAAAATTTTGTGTATTGAGTTATTCATTTACTGTCATGGATGCTACTAGTTGATAGATAAAAAAAATTTATGCACGGTTGTGGATCAGTTTTGTTTTAAAGGATAAAAGTTTTAAGATCTGATTCACACCCCCCCCCCTCTCAGTATCTTTCTTTCCCATATTGTATTTCCAAAAATTTGGTGAGGTCACTATTCATGATCATAGAATCACATGGACTCAATTTTTATGATTCCCTCTACTTTTAGTAGTATTAGGTTCATTGATTGGGGGAATCCTTATTCCTAATTGTTGAGGCCATGGTTTTGTTATTGGATGAGGTAGGATACTAAAGGACATGATTGCACAACATTGGAGATTTGAAAGGGGATCTTGTGTGTTTTATGAGCTGTATCATGAGTTACACCATGTTTTTTATCGACAAGGTGCTGCACTTTCTTCTCATGTATTTGTACTTCAGTTGTTGATATGGGAGAACATCCATGTTACTAGACCCATTGATGAAAGAGAAAGAGATATAGGATGGCCTTATGGCTACCTGTATGAGGAAGTGATTGTCAAGCCTCATCTAGGCAAGATGTATTATTTGCAATGTATGTTGGATGATATGGATCAGGTTCTCAGATGTAAGGCATGGAAAGAGGATGATTTAGACTTACGCTATATGTTTATTCCTTGATGGATGATAAGTAATACTCCACTTATGATTGAGAAATTTTTCTTTTATAGGTTTATGTTATAGTTTGGCCATACTTAGGATATACCATATGGTTTGAGATTACACGCATGTATATAGGTTGAGATATCATTGTGGGAACCATAGGTAGAGTATTGTTTTTCTTGTGATGAGATCTATGGTATGCCTTATATTCCTTGTGACTTTGTCTAAAAAATACTCTGAGTTTCATCATTATTAGTAAGTTTGTAACCAGTCACCATGGGTGTCCCAATAGGTTTACAATCTTCCATTCCAAATTTATTCAACATTTCCTTAAGATACTTAGTCTGAGAAATTAAAATACAACTCTTGTTCTGATTAATTTGTAGTTCAAGGAAAATTTTCATCTCACCAATCATTGACATTTTAAATTCATTTTCCATATATTTAGAGAATATTTTTCTCACCACATCATTTCCTCCAAAAATGATATCATCAACAAAAAATTCTATGATTAGAATTTCATATTCACTAGTTAAGTACAAATTATTGTCTGCATTACCTTTTATGAAGCCAAGATGAAGTAGATACCTATCCATTCTTGCATACCATGCTCTAGGTGCTTGTTTAATTCCATACAAATATTTCTTCACTTACAAACCATGTCTTCATCTTCTGACAAATAAAATCCATTAGGTTGTTTAGTGTATACCTCTTCCTCTAGATCCCCATTCAAGAATGCAGATTCCACATCCATCTGATATACCTTAAAATCTTTGAGTCTAGCATAAACAAGAAATAATCTCACTAATTCTAGCCTAGAAACAAGAGAAAATATTTCTTCAAAGTCGTGCCTTCTTGTTGCAAGTAGCCTTTTCAAACTAGTCTTTCTTTATTTCTTATCATTATTCTTTCCTCATCCATTTTGTTTCTGAAAATACATTTAGTTCCTATAACATTATTTTTTACTAGGTCCTGGAAGCAATTCCAAAGTGTTGTTCTTTTTTATCTATTCTAATTCTTGTTACATATCTTTAGTCCAAGACTCATCTATACATGCCTCATCAGTAGATTTTGGTCCAACTTGAGAAATAAAATAAATTTCATCTCTTAATTTAGATCTTGCCATGATTCCTTTATTAGCATCTCCAATAATTTGATCTTCGGGATGGATTTTGTTAACATATCTAAAATTCTTGGGAATTTTAGTAGGAATATTTGAATCATCTTAACATACCTTGATCTCACAGTAAATCTCAAAAGGTTCTTCTTGATATATAGTAGCTTCCTTGATCTATGTATTCTGATTACAGTCATACATTCTCTCTTGAATCTGGAACTTTTCATCAATCCTCACATTAGCACTTTCAATCATCTTCCTCAATCTCAGATTGAAACATTTATAGGCTTTTCTCTTAGTGGAATAACAAAGGAATATCCTTTCATCACTTCTAGCATCAAACTTCCCTATCTCATCATCTCTTTTGATATAGGATTTACTGCCAAATATTCTAAAATATGTCATAGTAGGAGTATGATTAAACCATAAATCATAGGGAGTCTTACTTGTACCTTCTCTAATCTAAATTCTATTCAAAGTATACACAGTAGTGCCAAAAGTTTCTCTCCAATGAACATGTGTTACATTTCCTTCCAGCAACATAGTTCTGGAAGCATCTAATATTGTTTTGTTTCTTCACTCTTCTATCCCATTTTGTTGTGGTGTCCAAGGAGTAGATGTCTTTCTGTATATTTCATGCTCTTCATAGTATGTATTGAAAAAATATGGAGTAAACTCACCACCTCTATCTAATCTCAAACATTTTATCTTTAATCCTAATTCATTCTCAAATTTTTCTTTGAATATCTTGAATTTGTCAAACGCTTCTGATTTCTCTATTAAATATGTAATCCACATCATTCTAGAAAATTCATCAACAAAAATTATAAATTACCTCCCAATGTAGTAAGATCGTGTTCTTGTAGGACCACACAAATCTATGTGCACTAGATCCAACTTCCCTTTCGCAGAGTAAGATTTTCTTTTAAAATTGCTTCTAGTTTGCTTCCCCGTTATACATTCTCTATACATGGTGTTAGATGGTTTCATAATCTTTGGTAGATCTCTAACTACATTAGTCATACTTGCCTTCATAATATTATCAAAGTTAACATGACAAAATCTTCTATTCCATAACCAACTGTCATCAACCTTTCCAACAAAACAAGAAGCCTCAGATGTATTTAATTCAAATACCTTACCTTTGGATTTAGTATTAGATGTGATCAAGTCTCCTGAATTAATTTTGATGGAACATTTCTCATCAATGAATTTCAATTGATAACCCTTTTTCACTAGTTGTCCAACACTCAACAAATTATGCTTAAGTCCATCAACAAGTAATACATTGTCAATATTTGTCTTTCCATCCAAAGATATATATCCAAATCCAATGATGTGCTTATGAGTATTGTTACCAAATATTACAACACCACCATCATACTTTTTCAGCTTAATAAACTTATTTTTAGCTCCAGTCGTATGGTGTGAAACGCCATTGTCTATGACCCATTCAGATTTATTTTCAACACGACATACTAAAACTATTTCTTCATGTATAGGTTTCTCATCCTTTATAGAAATAGATCCAATCTCATCAGAAACAATAACATCGTCATCAGATACACCTTCACTAGCATTATAACATTCATTATGCTTTGCTTACTTAGGTTTATGATACTTATGAATGACGTCTTAGAGAATTTTGTAAATAAATTTGTTCTTGTATATCTTCATGATATTTTGATTTTTAGCAGGAGTAAAGATGAACATCTCAAGCATAAGCTCCATGAGGAACAACTCAAGATCAATTTAGAGAAGTGTATGTTCCTTCAAGACAAACTTGTGTTATTAGGATTTGTGATATCCAAGAATATTCTAAAGATGGATCTATGTAAGGTTGAATCCATTCTCAATTGGCCACCTCCTACTACTTCTTCAAAGGTAAAAATATTTCATGGTTTGTGTAGTTTCTATAGAAAATTTATCATAAACTTCAGTGCCATATGTACTCCTATCATCAATACCATTCAAGGTGGAATAAAATGTACATTTGTATGGATTAATAAAGATAATGAGTCATTTGAGTTGTTGAAGAGGAATATTGCAGAGCAACCCATACTAGCTCTACTACACTTTCACAAGGTGTTGACAGTGGAATGTGATGCAAGTAACAAGGCTATTGGTGGAGTTTTGAGTCAAGAAGGGAGACCACTTGCTTTCTTTAGTGAAAATTTGAATGAAGACAAATGGAAGTATTCTACTTATTATATTGAACTTTATGAAATGGTTCAGTCACTTAAGAAATGGATGTATTATTTGTTTCCCAAAGAATTTATTATCTTTAGTGATAATCATGCACTTAGTTTTCTGAATAGACAAGAGAAACTTAACAATAGACATGTGAAATGGATAGAATTTTTGCAATATTACACCTTTAATATAAAACATAAGAAATAGATCATAAATAAGGTTGTTGATGCTCTTAGTAGGAGATATTTAACCTTTCAAACTATTCAGCTACAAAGTTTTGGGGTTCATGCTATGAAGAATATGTATGCTGAAGATGATGACTTCAAGGAGGCTTATCAAATTGGTACTAACATGTCAGAGAGATATCATATTGATTTATCAAAGTTCCTTGTGCATGATATATTAATTTTCAAAGGAAGTTTGTTGTGTTTTCCAATTGGATCCATTAGGTAAAACATTATCAAAGAGAAGAATTGTGGGAGTCTAGCAGGGCACTTTGGTGGGGATAAAACACTAGAAATTGTCAGGAGATTTTATCATTGGCCTAAGTTGTAGAAAGATGTCAAAATATTTGTGGAGATTTGTTTGGTTTTTCAACAAGGCAAGGGTCACACATAAAATGTAATATTTTATGCTTTATTTCTTATCCCCTCAAATTCATGGGATTCAGTAAGTATGGACTTTGTCCTACTTCTACCTAAGACCAAATCTGGATTTGACAGTATTTATGTAGTAGTGAATAGATTTTCTATTTGCACACTTTATTCCATGTAGAACAACTCATGATGCATCTCACATAGAAATTTTATTCTTTAAGGAAGTTGTTAGGATTCATGGTTTACCATTGTCAATCATATCTTATAGAGACCCTAAGTTTTTGGGACATTTTTGGAGAACACTATGGAGGAAGCTTGGAACTAATGTGCCTTTCTCATCTTCATATCACCCACAAAATGATAGTCAAACATAGGTAATTAATAGGTTCCTTGGAAATATCTTCATATGTCTAACTCATGAAGATGGACTGACTTGGGATTCCATTCTAGCCCAGGCACAATTCTCATATAATGTTTCAGTCAAAAGGAGTATTGGTTTGACTCCTTTTCATATTGTGTATGGTTTTCACCCTAGAGATGTACTAGAACTCAGAGATGTCAAGGAGATGGAAAAGACAAGTGCCTTAGCAGAGGATTTTGCTGAAGCTAAGTGAAAACAAAGTTGCAACACACCACTGAAAAGTATAAAGAGCATGCAGACAAAAAGAGGAGAGATTTGGAATTCAAAGTGGAAGATATGGTAATAATTCATCTTAAGAAACAAAGGATACCCAAGTAGAAGTAAACCAAACTCATGATGAAGAAACTTGGTCCTTTCAAGATTCTAAAGAAGTGTGGAAACAATGCCTACAAAGTTGAATTACCTTCTCATATTGGGTTATCCCCTATTTTTAATGTTGCTGATGTAGACGTCCAAAATCGTCCTTATATTAATTTAATTAATATTCCCATAACATTATAGTTAATTTTAATTAATTATATTTGTTATATTCTTCTATCTATTTAATTAAATTTATTTAATTGAATATGATTCATTCTCCTTAGTATTTAAATTTAATTTAAATACTCCCCCTTTTAATGTACTAAATCTTATTTAATACATTATCCCTCATTGATTCCCTTTAAATAAATTTTTAATTTAATTATTCCTTCACATGACCTAAATTCTACTAAACCACAATTAATCTAAATCTAATTTGGATTAAGCTAATTTGAAGCTAGATCCTACCCTATCTTACATCACTCTCACCAAATAAACCTATTCATAAATTAACTAAGGTTAATTAAGCTAATTTCTTGATTCCTACAATAATTAGTCCTAATTATTTGCTCACACATGTGTGAGAAAATTTCTAAAAATTGAATTTTCCAAATAATCCTTATTTGGTGCCAACAAGGTTTCTTACACCTGTGATGACACCTTCTTACACTTTCCAAAAGTGTTTCATTAGTCCAAAACTTTTACACCCTCTTACACCTTCTTACAAGATCCTTCACATGTGTACTTTAAGTATACTTTGACCCATCACATCCAAAGTTGCTCACACATGTGTGAGAAAAGTGGGCCTCTTACATGGCTTATGTGTCCCTCATGTGACACCTATGTGGATGCCACATGAGCTCCACCTCATCCAAGCCCTCTCTCTCCTCCAAAAACTCTATAAATAGAGGCCTTTGTCAAGAGCAAATCATCTCTTATTTTTGCATTATTATCATGCTAGTTTGCTTCTAGAATTTCTTAAGCAATTTAGCATACTCATCTTAGTTCATTTTCATGTTATTTCATTGTTAAATCTAGATATCACATCTTAGGTTTAATATGGAATGAATCATAGTTCTACTTTCTTAGTTATTCTTGCATATCAATTTAGATTAGCTTTTGCATTCATCAAATCATTGTGATGGCTTGAGACAAGTTCCTCATACTTGTTCTTGAGTTCTTCACTCTCTTAGCTTGCATTGTTATCAATAGTGGTATTTATAATATTGTGTTGGGAGAGCACACCCACAAACCTCTCTAAGAGCAAATCAACAAGGCTTGGGTGCACTTGTTTGGCTCATCGGAGGTTGTGATGAATCTCTTCTTATTTTTAGTAGTATGCTTTAGATATGTATATTGTTGTTATTTGATGTTTATCTCTAACTTTTGCATGTCTGAGCATGCTCCCAATAGGTTAGGTTTTATTGCATACATTTTAGCATGCCTAATGGGACCCACGTCCCTTGTTTCCTAACATTTTTTGCAAATTTTTTGCAGTTTGGAGAATTCTAACACAGTCCCGTCTCTGCCCTGGAGTCGCCATTTCTGCAAATCGCCGTCTCCAAAACTCGATCGTCTGTGCAACTTGGTCGTCTGCGCTGTTACTTTACCATCTCTACCTGTCTAAAAATGATTTATCAAACTATGGTTTTAAAACTATTTTTTATCGATTTACAGTATTTTTAACTCTCTGGTTTATGACAGAGATAAACTTTTTAAGGGTTAAATGCTGGAGTAATTTGATAAAAATGCTATTTCTCAGTTTTAATAGGTCTGTTTCTTTTTTATAAAAATCTAACTGTCTATTTTCTATCATCTATGCAGGTCTATCATCGTTTCCATAGATTGCTATCTGCGCAGATCACCGTCTGCACAGATCACCGTCTGCGACGATCCGCCGTCTGTGACTGTTTTCTCGAGTTTTGTATTTTTTAACACATCTGAAAGTCCAAACTACTAACCAGTTCATGTAGGTTTCGTGATTGATTTTCTGAAGGATATTTAAATGAACTTGTATGCTTAAATATTTATATTGGAATGGATGTGGTATAAAATGAATTTTACCCAATCTTGAATGCTTAAGGGAAATGAACCTCACAATTCTTGAATGACTTAAAATCAAATTAAACACACCTTTCAATCTTTTCTTCTTGCTGAGTGGGAAATAAATTGAACTTGCATGCTTAATCATACTATTGTGTCTTTTGCTTAGGTAGAAAACACTTAGTTGCTTTAATTAGGTTCAATTTGGAAATGAACTCTTTTTGGTGTGTTTGAAGAAGTGTTTTTCAACACTTCTTTCGATCTTATTTTTCATTAGACAGATCCCTTTAAATTAAGTGATGCTATGATTAAACTATAGCCGTATCCTCTCCCCTCACCTTCATGAATCTTAGGTGAAGAGAAAGCTTAGCTTAATCAAGCTTCTAGAGAGGCATGTCTAGAGGGAGCGCTTCCCCTTTAGAAGATGACCTCAAACTGGTAATCCCTTCGACCAGTATAGAAATTAGGTGTGACCCAAAGGTTTGCCTTATCCCTTGAAGCTCAGGTGGGTCGTGTTCACTGGTATTCCATACTAAGTGAATATCCTTAGCATACTAGCATGGTTGAACTAGAGACTTAATTGTCTCACACCGTACAAACTGATTGTGGGGATGCCAAAAAACCTTACTAGCAACCATAAAGTAGTAGCCTACCCAATTCACCTCCAAACGGTGATTTATTATAGTGCAAGGGGAGGGAATAATCTCCCCCCAAGATTCTCATCATACGTGTCCCAGTGTATTGTGTTGCGAAAGAGATCTTCATAGCACGGTGACAATACCTGGAAAAAGGCAAAAACATGGGCGCCTTTCCATGGGTGACATGTTGTGTGAGCTAAAGGACTACCAAGAAATGGGCCTATAATATTTCATGTGAAGCCAAATTCCTAAGGTAGCTACTGTTTGAACTATTTTTCGATGTGCTAGACCCAGTAAAAACATAAGTGGTTTGAAAGAATCACTTGAACATACACAATCAAAATGTTACAAAATTGAAGCAAGATCCCCTAATGTCACATTTGATGGTATCCTTCAAGGTTTCTTTGTCCCTTGTTGGATTATTTTGAGACATTTTTATTCTTTTATGGTTTGCTTATTCTTAAAATCAGTTCTTGCCATCAAACAAATTACCCAAAATTGGACTGAAAATCAAAAAATCTGCCCATAATTTTAACACACTGCCTTAGACATAGTTGGCCGTCTCTGCTTTGGATCCACCATCTGCGCAGATCACCATCTATGAATATCATCATCTGTCTCTGAGACTGCCATCTCTGCTTCAAAATAGTGAGCTTCAAAAATTGGCCAAGATAATCAAAATTTGACCATCTCCAGGACCCTAGAACCACTTGTCCTAAATCATTCATTCACTTGGCCAAAATTAATTTTTCCATGACATGACCAGTTTTAAGAAGCACAA
>MU225430.1:7876949-7887256 GCA_018584345.1 Thuja plicata
TCCAGGACCCTAGAACCACTTGTCCTAAATCATTCATTCACTTGGCCAAAATTAATTTTTCCATGACATGACCAGTTTTAAGAAGCACAAGAAGGTTAAACTTCCCACATCTCTAGTCCTTAGAGAGTAAAAGGAAACCACTCGTAAATCCAAAGAATTCTAACACATTGCAACATCCATCAAATAAGGTATTGAACATCGTAAAAAACTTGACAAAATCATCTACAACAATAAAGTTTGCAATTTCATGGCCAAGTTTTCACTCAACAGATCTTTTTTCACTCTTGAAAAATATGATTATGTAACACTTGGCTTCTAGATCATTCTTCCATTTCTTCCATCATCATCTTTCCTTTGGAGCATTAGATCAAAATCGAATCAAATCTTTAGGTTGAAAGACCTTAATCAAAGTATCATAAACCTTCATCCTTAAACAAACACAACATTGCTTGTAGACCATCAGTCCGTCTCAAGTAATTTAAATCCCTTAGTGATATCCCATTTTGCTTGAGATTAGAAGTCCATCTTCAAGTAGAATAGGTATTACTTTAAATCCTTTGTGTTTGTATCATCATAAGGTTTAACATGCTTAGGTTTTGTTCCAAAAACCTTTAAATCAACTATTCAATCAATCCTTAATCCAATCAAATAAATATTCAATCCAATCAATCAATCAAATCCAATCAAATCAAATCAAAGATCTTTGCTCCATTTCATCTCCTACATCTCTTTGTCTTTCATTATTCTACCATTGTATGGTTGTCACTCGATCCCAAGCTAGAAACATGAGGTGAACAACATCCAACACTGTTAATCATGAAAAGAACCCATTTGCCACATAATACTTTAATGCAAGTGGGGTACGAGCTGAGGAAGTGGTCAAAGAAATAGAATTTTTGGACCAAGAAGAAAGACCCAACCAAGTGATTGACTTCCTTAGAGACCCCTACAATTTGGAAATGGTTGAAAAGGCCATCTTGCATAACAGTGATGAGATACTTTTGAATCTCATCCATAATGGTGTCATAGTTCTTGTTGACTTTGATGAAACACTCCTTACTAGAAATGTCACTAAAGTCACTGTTGCTGCTACTACAGCCATGGCTTCTACTTCAAATGCTACATCATCACGTGACACTGGTAAAGGACCTATTAGCGAACCTCCCACATCAACACCAATATTAGCACCTATGTAAACAACCACATCAATACCCCAATTGACACCTAAGAAAATCCAACAAATCATAAGTGCTTTTCCAAACAATACTACACACAATAGCACTCAAACAACAATGAATCAAGGAGTAAGTGCTAATGTCAACAACATAGGGAAAGTTTCCATGCCCTTGTCTTCATCTCTATTTCAAACAATGGGGGCAAAAATAGCTGCAAACAATACATCATGAGCCTATCAATATATACCTCCCACCATTGGTATGACCTCCATGGGACTCTCAGCTACACAATTTGGAGGAGGTGGAAGTTATGTACCCCTGTTCTTCACACAAAATACTCCAGATTTCACCCAGCAATTCAATGAGCTCAAAAGCATTGTATAAGGTTTACAAAGTGGGGGCAAGAAGGAGTTTTCTTTTGAAGAGATTTGTCCCTACCCATTTGACAAGTCTATCATGATGCAACCATTCCCACCAAACTTTGAGATGCCCAAATTTGAAAAATACAATGGTGAGACATGTCCTCTCCAACATCTCAAAGAATTTTACATCGCATGTCAAGAGGTTTCCTATAATGAGAATTATTTGAAAATACATTTCACTAGGAGTCTTGGAGGTGCAACCTTGGAATGGTTCATGGCCCTTCCTTATGGGTCAATCTCTACCTTCTCTGACCTTGCGGAGAAGTTTGTTGGGAAATATTTGTATAACATTGAGCATCAAGCGACACTCAGTGATTTGTGCAATACTAAACAAAAGAATGGAGAAACCTTTTCTAGTTTCTTACAATGATGGAGACATATTGTGAATCGCATGCCATGGAAAATACCTGATAGTCACTTAATTAACATCTTCACAATGAATTTAATCTCTGAGATGTCTTTCCAAATGAAAATGGCTTCACCTGACACCTTTGAATCCCTTGTCAAGAAGGGAAAGGACATTGAAGATGGCCTTTTGCAAAGAGGTAGCATCAAACATTATACTCCTTCCAATAATGATAAACCAAAATTTTGGAGTAAGAACAAAAGAGTTTTCAATGATGGAGTGACTGATGCTAAGCATGTTCAAAATGTTCAAGCATCCAACAATACCAATCAAAATAATTTCAATAACAATCAGAACCAAAATCAGTATCACAATAACAACCAAAGTCAGAATCAGAATCAACCTAATTAGAACAATCAAAATCAAAACAACAATTAGAATCAGAACAATCACAATAATCAACAACCACGTAATCAATCATTCTTGTTCCCTCGAAACAACTACAACAACAATAACAATAACAACAACAACAACAACGATAATCGATAGCGATGACAATTCACAGCTTTAACGGAGCCTTTAGATGTTATCTTTAAACAACTCGTGGATCAAGGAATGATAGTTTACCCAAATACTCGACCTTTTGATGAGAATCAACCTAAACCTATTTGGTTTAGAGATAATGAGTATTGTGATTATCATCGCATCAAGGGACATGATACCAAGAAATGCATGAAGCTTAGACACTTTGTGCAAGACCTCATTGAGGATGGGAAAATTGAGGTTGAGGGTCAGAATGCGTCCTCATCTAATGCGAAGCTCAAAGTCTACAATCAACCTTTTCCACCTCATAATCAAAACAATGCATCAAATGCAATCCCCTATGACTATTCTACCAATACCATTACAGGCCATGATCGAACATGTGGGAGTTTAAATGAAAATGAAATATTTGGGTTTGATTCTCTTTGTGGCCACATTGAAGAAGTTGACACACATGTTAATACTATAAAACTCAAAGCTATTGATTGTAATGCTACTACACGAAGACCTAGAGTCACAATTCAAGCTGCTGATAAACCTTCTACATCTGCGAATCCACCAGTTGCACCATCTACTGCCGCTTGACCTGCCTTGCACTTTGACTTGTTGGCCCAATTACAAAAGACACCTGCATAGATATCCATTCTAGAGCTCTTTACCACATCACCAATTCATAGAGAAGTCCTTGATAAAGCTCTAAATGAATCCCATCTTCCTAAGAACATTAATGCTACACAATTCAAAGCCATGATAGGGAACCTAGCCGCACAAGAACATCTAGTTTTTACTGATAAGGACTTTAGTGGTCCTGATCCTCATCATAATAAATCCCTCACTATAGAAGGCAAAATTTTCTCCATAAGAGTCAAACGAGTCCTCATAGATGGTGGATCTGGCCTAAATTTGTGCACATTGAAAATGATTCATAACATTGGTCTTTCTAAGGACCTCATTGATGTAGACAAGAGAATTACAATAAAAGCTTATGATGATCGAGAACGAGAAAGCAAAGGTTTGATCACATTGCCCTTACAAGTGGGTCCAACCCTGATTGAAATTGTTTTCCATGTACTAGATCTAGATATACCTTATAATATCTTGCTAGGATGTCCATGGATACACGCTATCAAAGGTGTACCCTATACCTATCATCAATGTCTGAAATTCCCACATCATGGTAGAGAAATCACAATTCCTGGAGATCCTGAGCCCTTTCAATATTGCAAAAGATTAGAAGGCAAAAAAGATAATTACTTTCTGTTGAATGAATTTGGCCAACATTTCAATCAAGAAACCCCTAGTTCAAAAAAGACATCTAAAACATCAATTGAGCAATCCAAAGGAAAGAAAAAAGTCACTGAGGAAAAAGCTACTGAAGAAAAATCCTCCTCATCTGAAGCAAAGGCAGCATTTATAGATCAAGGCATGGGAGAATATAAATTTGAAAGTGTCTTATGTACTGGGAAACTCCCCTTGTCTCCAAAGTTTTATGGGAGACCATAACCATTACCCCTCTCCAAGGATAAAGCACTTATGCACTGCAAGTCAACTATTTTTGAACATTGGGGGTCCTTATCAGATGAACACATGGAATATAGTGTCCTTGATTGGCTCTATAATGATGAAGAAGAACGACCTATAACTTTCCCCAAAGGAAAGTATCCTAAAGTTACTCCCATTGTTGAAAACATGGGATATCATGGTACTGGTCTTGGAGATAATGAAATAGGAAAGAAGAAGACTATAACAGCTAATGGTTATCCTAAAGGACACAGATTGGGTTCTGTAGAAACTAAGACTAACTTTGCTAAGGATTATTGTTTAGCTGCCTTAGGTTCAGACACTAAGGAAGAGTTCTTCAAAATTCCTTTCCAATATATTGAAGATGACCTAAATAAAAATCATCATGTCTACACCATTACCCAAGCTGAAATTTCATCCCCTCATCTACCCCTCACAAACCCTGAACTAATTAACTAGAATCAGCAAGACTCACCACTAGCTTTGGACATATGCGATTCAGATGAGGCAGTTTTAGCCCTTTTTGGACTTAAGAATATCTAAGAACACGAACATCAAATACACTACAGTGAACAAGCCTACTTCGGTAGCCAAGTCAACTCTCTCAGTAGCAAAAATGGAAAAAAAAATAAAAATAAAAATACATCCTCTGGTGAAAACCTCTTGTAGGAACCTAAGAATGAAGAAAAATACAAAATAAAGGATGATTCCTCTAGTGAAAACCTTTTTGAGGCACTAGAGGAGGGAGGATTTGACTTTCTATTTATATCATCAGAACTAGAGGTGTCCTCTATGATTATTGAAGATACTATTCCAATCAACCTCGACACAGAAGAAGATCCACATATCACCTACATTGTAGCTTCTCTCAGTGATCAAGAAAAGAAAGATATGATAGCTTTCTTACATAAGCACAAAATAAAATTTCCCTGGACCTACAAAGACATGCCTAGGCTTGATATAGATCTTGTCATGCATCATCTTGTGGTAGATCCAAATGCAAAACCTGTCAAACAGAAGCTTCACAAGATGCATCCTCAAGTTGCATTAGTAGTCAAAGTAGAGCTTCAGAAGATGTTGGATGCTAAAGTAATCAGACCAATTGACTATCCTAAATGGGTTTCTAATATTGTACCAGTAGGTAATCCTACTAGGGGCATTCGTATCTGCACTAATTTTAGAGACCTCAACCTTGCATGTCCCAAGGATGATTTTCCACTCCCTAATATTGGCATTATAGTGTATTTGATGGCAGGACATGAAATGTTGTCACTTATGGATGGATTCTCAGGTTATAATCAGATCAGGATAGCACCAGAAGACCAGCACAAAAAAGCATTTACAATACCTTGGGGCACTTTCTGTTATCAAGTGATGCCTTTTGGTCTTAAAAATGTTGGAGCCACTTATCAACGAGCAATGACTACCATCTTTCATGACCTTTTGCATGTCATCATGGAAGATTATGTGGATGATCTTTTAGTAAAATCCAAAATAATGGAATCACATATTCCTATCCTTACCACCATCTTTGAGAGATTAGAGAAATATAAGCTTAGGCTAAATCCCAAAACATGTATCTTTGGAGTACAATCTGGTAAGCTGTTGGGATACATTGTATCATGGTGTGGAATAAAAGTTGATCCAAAGAAAGTGAAAGCAATCCTAGAGATGCCACCACCCAAAAGATTGAAGCAATTATGTATTTTACAAGGCAAACTGCAATCAATCAAAAGATTCATGTCACAGCTGGCTAACAAAGTGCATCCATTGTCCCATCTTCTGCGCAAGAATATCAAGTTTCAGTGGGATTGTTTGTGTCAAAATGCATTTGAGAAACTGAAAGGTTATCTAGCTAATCCACCAGTGTTGGTACCACCTGTTTCTGGTCACCCTCTAATTTTGTACATATCTACTATAAAGGTTGCATTAGGAGCCCTCTTGGCACAATTAGATGACACCGGCAAAGAGCGAGCAATTAACTATCTCAGTAGAACTCTTATTGGCTATGAGTTGAATTATTCCCTAATTGAAAAAGCATGTTTGGCTATTGTTTTCTGTACATAGAGGCTAAAACATTATATGCTTAATCATAAAATTCATCTTGTTTCTAAAATTGATCCACTCAAGTACCTCTTGGCACGCGCTGCTCTTACTGGTCGAACAACAAAATGGGTCATGATCCTTAGTGAGTTTGACATTGTTTATGTGGATCGAAAGGCCATCAAAGGACAGGTGATTGTAGATCAGTTAGCTAAAGCACCTGTTGATGGTAAACACCCTTTGATCATAGATTTTCCAGATGAATCAGTCTTAAATCTTGCCCCAAGTCCACCATGGAAGCTGTATTTTGATGGATCCTTCACTCAGAAAGGATCAGGGGAAGGAATCTTGTTTGTTACACCAAAAGGGGATCTCATCCCTAAATCTTTCAAATTACAATTTCCTTACACCAATAATATTGTAGAATATGAAGCCCTTGTACTTAGACTTCGACAGGTCATACAATGGCAAATTCTCACTCTATTGGTGCTTGGTGATTCACAATTGGTTATCAAACAAGTTATGGATGAATATCAAATGAAGGATGAAAAGTTGCTTCCCTATCACCGAATAGTTGAAGATCTCAAGACACATTTTACTAAACTAACCTTTCAACAAATCCCTTGCATAAACAACAAAGCAACAGATGCCATGGCAATAATTGGATCTCTAATCACTATGCCAGAACACAACACATGGTGTGAGTTTCTTGTTGAGAATCTTATGGTCCCTACCTATGACAAGCTGAATTTTGAAATGGTGTGTGAAATTGCTAATCCCAATTCCCTGTAGTACCAAGAAGTGTATTCCTACTTAGGCGATGGACATACCCCACTTACTTTAACCCCTAATCAACGTAGAACCTTCATTCATTGAACCTCCCACTACACAATCCTCGCTGATACCCACTACCAAAAGCATTTCATTGGAACTCTTCTAAGGTGTCTAAATTTTGATGAAGCACAAACGTCCCTGGAGGAGGTACATCAAGGAATTTGCGGGGCCCATTCTAGTGGACTTACGTTGGCCAAAAAGTTGTTATGCACTGGATATTATTGGCCTACTATAGAGAAAGATGCCTACAACTATGTGAAGAAGTGTGTACCTTGTCAACAGCATGGTGATTTGATACACGCTCCCTCCCAATCACTCCAACCCACCATCACCCCTTGGCCCTTTTCACGCTGGGGTGTCGACCTTGTTGTCCAAATTTTCCCTAATTCATCCAATGGCCATAAATACATCCTGGCTACTACAGAGTACTTTACCAAGTGGGTCGAAGCTGTTCCTCTCACCTACAGCACTGGAAAATAGATTTCAAAGTTTATTCTGAACTATCTTATCTGTCACTATGGCATTCCTCAGGACATTATTACTGTTAATGGAGGACCTTTCAAGAATAAGGATGTCACAGAGCTATGTAGAAAGTTTAGCATTACCCACCATACCTCTTCCAAGAACTTTCTACAAAGCAACAGTCAAGCTGAGGCTACAAATAAAACCATTCTCAGAATCCTTAAGAAGATAGTCGATGAAGTTGGCCATGATTGGCACCTTTTCCTTAATCCCGCCCTTTGGGCTTACCACACCTCCATTCGAACCCCCATGGGAGCCACTCCCTTTGCCCTTGTTTATGGTACTAGGCTATTCTACCCATTGAAATCGAGCTCCCTTCCCTCAGAATCTCTCTAAAGAATCTATTGTCCAAAGAAGAATATAGAGTTGCCTGCTTGCAAGAGCTGGAACTCCTCAATGAGAGACACCTTAATTCCCTAGACCACCTTTGAGTGTATCAAAATTGCCTTCACCTTTAGTTCAATAAAAGGATCAAACCTCGTCAATTTGAGGTTGGTGATCTTGTCCTGCAACATAATATGAAGAACCTCCAAAACCGTGAGAAGAAAGGGAAGTTTGAACCTAATTGGTTGGGTCCCTTTATTGTTACAACAAAATATGGTTTAGGTGCCTATCAGATTGCATCTCTAGAGGGAGATCCACTCCCTGATCTTTTAAATATTGTACATCTCAAGCGCTTCTATGCTTGATCAGTTCATAGTCTGTTGTACAACATAAATTGTTCAAAATAATATCCAAAAAAAAATTAGAAAATTAGAAAATCCAAAAACATTCAAAAAATGCAAAAAAATAGAAAAATTCAAAAAAGCATAAAAAATACAAAATCTTGAAAAAGAAAAAGAAAGAGAAAAATAAAAAAATTCGTCCATCTGTGAAAACCACTTTAGTGGCGCAATGGATAAGTACCATGGTGAAAACCTGTTTCAGGCACCATGTGTAGTCAGATCCACCATTAGTTTCCACCATTTTTCTATATAGCTTGCATCGCCTTTCATAATAAATGTCGCTACCCATATTTGTGCAAGTAGTCCTTTGACCATCTTCTCTCTTTCACAATAATGATTCCCGCACGACTGAGCTTACCAAATCACAAAATTGAGCTTTGTTTTAGACATGGTGATCGCAAATGTTTTACATCAAATTAGTAGATAGATTGACTTTCCTAATGATCATTCTATTCATGAGCAATTGCCCACAAATTTCCATTTTTTATCAATCAATCTTTGGCCCATCAGGATGAATCCTTCCAGTGTCGGCTGTTCTATCAATCTTCACATCAAAATTATTCATGGAAAGAACTTTTGGACTAAATGACCACTTGGTCAAGATTCCTTTTTGTTGATTTTACCTTGTGTTTTACTAGGTCCTTATCGCGACAGCCTCTATCTCTTATATCTTGGTTTTTTATGGTGAGTATCTAGTGAAATACGTGTCCTTTGTGGTATGATTTGCTTGTCATAGTTTGTTAGTGCATTTATGTTTTGATATTCAGTTATGACTATGTATGCCTCACTGGAGGTAGGATTCATGCATCCCAAATCCCTCACAAGATCTGGATGTACTGCATCTCCTCATGAGTCATATTTCATAGTTCTTATCATACCTGCTATCTCACATTCTTGTTCCTAACAATCTAATTGTTTGAGAGTCTAGTCCACGCAAACGAACCATGTCACTTGTGTTTTCTAGCACATGGTGCATAACTCCTTTTGCAATATCAAACTAGGGTGTGCTCTCCAAAATTAATATGGTATTAATCCCACTATCATATAGTTAGTCTTTGCATAGTAGTTAGGTCATATTGCATTATGATTTTTCTCTTGGAAAAGGTTTCTATTTATTCCCCTATTCGGTCACCTATGTGATTTTATCATACTTATTGTGATACACACAAAAGTAGTGTCCTCATTAGTATTGCATCCATTTCGTTCATTAGTCATTAATCATTAACCATTTGCATTGTTCATTTTAGTTCATTAATCATTAATCATTACACATTTGTCTCATATTACATTATGTTCATTAATCATTATCTTTTGCATTGATCATAGTCATTATTCATTAGTTCCCTTAGTCATTATTCATAGCATTGTTCATTAGTCATTAATCATTAATCATTTGCATTTTTTATTAGTACATTAATCATTAATCATTATACATTTGTCTCATATTGCATCCATTCCATTCATTAATCCTTAGTCATTATAAATTGCATTGTTCATCTCATTTGTCATATCATTAAGTTATTATAATTTAGTCTCACATTGCATTAATTTCATTAATCATTAACCATTATATATTACATTATCCATTCATTTAGTGTTCATTATTAGTACATTACATTAAATCATTTGCATTGCTCATTTAGTTCATTCTGAACATTGTTCACACATTTATAGTTGCATTATCATTTTCATTCGCATTATACATTTATACCCATTATATAGTACCATTTGCATTACATTACATTCATTGCATCCATAACCTTACATATTTTAAGATTCATTCCTTCCAGAAAGCATCATATAAACATTTATACATCATTACATCCATACATGATAAAATATAAGCATTAACACATCACATCACATCTATACATATATATATATCTGCATCTCATCCCTGCACCAAAAATTTGTCAGTCTCATCATACATACATATAGTCATCTCATCCTGCCTGTCAGTCATAAGCATCATATAACATGTTGGTTGTATTTCGTGTTTTGCCCTGTTCCTTGTCTTGTTCTCTGAAAGTTTGCAGGTTTTCATGCCTCTTCCATGTCAAAATCCTGAGAAACCCTGCAAAATCATAAACCCTAAGGCCTAATGTTGAACGATGTATCTTAAAAGCCCTCAGCCATGTCTTATATTCCTTCATTACCTTTTCAAGTTACTTAAGGC
>MU225430.1:7887356-7917898 GCA_018584345.1 Thuja plicata
CACTGGTTTCTTGTCATATAAAAGATCATGGTTTATATGGTTATATCTTGTATATGATTATGCTTGATCATTTACAAGGTATTTTATTAGTTGGTTCAGTAAAGATACATGACAAATCAGTGTCCACGTTAACAAACACTGTGTTATCAGTCATCTTATAAGGTAAAACCTGCCTGAGCATCTGTGGAGCTCAAAAACGAAGAAGGATGTTGTTTAATCCTTAGCAATTAGGCTTTTCTTGTCTCTGAACTGTGAAACAGGTTTTAGAGGTAACAAGATTCAAATAGATATTTCAAGCAGTATAGTTCATGCAAGAAAAATCCCTAACATAACATCCTAAGTGCATCCATACATTTGCGTAAACATCACATCATATAAGCATATAAAATCATCAAAGATCCATAAAAATAGAGTCCCATAGTCCAAAAATAAGTCCATGTATATATATCTTAAAAATGTCATATCATACATCATGTGTCAAAACTGTGTATCCCAAAATCTGAGAAGAGTCATGGCGGTAGCTATGATGGTCCTACTCCCCTGCTGGGATGTGGCAGTAACCCCACTAATCCTTGTGATTCTCTATCAGTGCTCACTGACTGTGTCCTCTCAAAATATGCAGGCTCTTGTGCCTCCTCTGGCACTACTCCATAGTACAGCCCCATATAATACCTGGCCTCTCAGCCTCTACGTCCTACCTCTCTCTGAACAGCCATGGTATCAGTCATCATCTGACCCACCCCTACTGCACTGCCTACCAGCTGTGCTATCTCATGGTCTACCCTGTACTCCTTAGCATGTCTACATGCTAGATCCCACTCTGCTGTCAGAGCTGCTATCTATGCTGACATAGTTGCCAGCTCCTCCTCTTGATCCCCAAACTCCTTAATAATAGCGAACTCCCCGCTATCCACCTGAGCCTATAATATGTCAAGTGCCCACTGTGCATTGTCCCCTCATACTGTCTCTGATGCCAGGTCTCCCTGAATCCAGGTCACCTCTATCTGCAAGCTACTAGATGTAGCCTATGCTGTGGCTAATAGTCCTTGAACCCTGCCCAACTCTGTCTATAGGCTATCTCGCTCTGCTACCATGGTATCATGAGTCTCCTAAGATATGAAGCCTGCTGGTGGTCCCTATCTTGGTGAAGGTCCCTATGGTGGTGGCCCCTGTGGTGGTGGTCCCTGTGGTGGTGGACCCTGTGGTGGCCCCTATGGTGGTGGCCCCTGTAGTGGATCCTGACCCTTTACCTATACATCGGGTATAATAGGTGGCTGTCCACCTGCTGGTACCTGAACCTGCCCCCTCCATCATGGTACTGCCACCCTAGGCCAGACTCTCCTCCCGGCCCCTCCATCTCCTCTATCATCATCATCATCATCTCCTTGTCCCTCTCCATCTCCCCCAATCCCTGGCTACTCATCTACCTACACTACCCCTGGCACTGTCAGTCTGATGGGCCTATGTGCTGCCCACCACTGTGCATACGTAGGAACTACCCCTGCATCCAGTAGTGACTCCCATGCCCTAATCCAAGGCACCTCAATCATACCCATAAAAGATGCTCAGGCTATTTGAGGATCTGCACCTATCCCCCATATGCTCCCTACCTTACAGGTAACCAATGAATGCGGGAACCCATCTGGTACTACCTCCTGTACCTATCCCATATGCCTCCATACCCTGGATGGTATGTATCATGATATCATTTATGTTGTCCTCCTGAACAGCCAGCAGTCAGTCTGTATGAATCTCATATAATATGAGTCATAAAACCTATCCTCTACATAACCATCCTATTGTGGGGTCTCATGGCCCCAGGCCTTGCATCCTGCATAGGGTGCCCATACTATCGCCCCCATGTCATCCAATCTCTGACACGAGTATCCCACTGAGTTTGTGGCCTCATAACTAATCAGTGGCCTATACCGATAGACAAAAGGCTCATATGCCGCCTGGGTCTCCTAGTGTCTGATCGGTCGTGTGATTGCTATATACTCCCAGGCCCATACCAGTAAAAGTGTGCATCTAGGCCCTAGTACCCTACCCCTACAGTAGGTTCACATATGAAGATCATAGTATAGCTGCCAAAGGATGACTTATCCCTAGCAGTACTGGTCGCCATCCTCAACCATGCTACTCAACACTCATGCCCAACCTATAGGGAATCCTTTTCCTATATGATCAGGCATCAGACATCCCCCTATCAATCCTGCCAAATAGAGCACTAGTCACTATGGTCATGGCTCCATGGTCATCGCTCCTGTCCATGACATCCACTACTCTGTAATCGATAGATCTGTGAACCTCCACCTCAGAGCCATCTCCATGTAGGGCTCTGATCCCTCCATGCAGTACTCAGGTATGACCCCCAGAATGGGCACTCTATAAATCCTCCATACACCATGAAGGGTGATAGTCACTTCCCTTCTAGGGAAGTGAAAGCTCGAGGTGGTGCTATGCCACCTCTCTATCAATGCAGACATGAGCACATTATGCACTTGAAGATGTGGCCAATGCTGCGTGTGCTCTAGCCTGCACAGCGTCACCACTCCCCACTTTGCCCGTCAAGTGCTGCTCTAGCTCCATAGTCACCAGGTAGCACTCCCTAGCTTAGAATGTGATCGTCTCCTCCTGCAGTCAGCAAACACATGTCAGCAATCAGATAGCATGCTGAGGCATCAAAAAATATCCCAGGCTTATCTGGGGCATCAAAAAATGTTCCTAGACCCTTGTCTTTTCTCTTCCTCCTCTCTTTTCTTCTATTTTTGGTTGACCCGTGCAGACGATGGTTGACCCTCACAGACAGCAAACTTTCATAGTTGCCAATCTGTGGAGACAATATATCTTTGCAGATGCCAGTCTGCGGAGATGGCGGTTTAGGCTACCATCTCCCTTGCCACACAGACAGTGGTGTTAAACATCGCCATATTTGCCACACGATTTGTCCCCCTAGCCCTCACAGATGGAGATGGGTCAAATCTCTATCTACGTAGATGACTATCACCTATTGCTCATCTACACAAACGATGGTCTATCGATCATTGTCTATGCAGACAACAGATAGGTGATCATCGTCTGCACTACGTGCCTATTTTGGGGCATTTATTGCATGTATTTACTCTATTAAAACATTAAATTCATAAATTACAAGGTAGGTGCTCGACTACTCACCGATGGTCCCACATTCACAGGCCACTGGTGTACCCAGACGCACTCCCCAAGCTGTGCTCACTCTCGTTGCACTGCCATGGCTCTCTTCTTCTTCTCTCTTTTTGCTCTTTGTGAGTGAAAGTGACTTGTCTATGGGCCCCAGTGGACTATTTATAGCCCCTTGGGACCCATTTCTTCCGTCGGTCTCCCCTTTTCCCATTCTGATCCCCGTTTCTCCTCCATTCTTCCTAGACACACCATGCAATTGGTCTACTTTCCCCATTTTCTTACCTTTTCAAGAAAAATTTATTAAAAAATTGTATTCTTTCCTATTATTTTCTTGAGGGGGTACCCTCCTCCGCTCTTGCTACCGTAGGTTTTCTGAACTCTGTGGGGCATCTTTTTTTTTTTTTGATGCAACGTCACTTTCGACAATGCATCAAAGAGGGGCACAATGCAGATGTCCAAAATTGTCCTTATATTAATTTAATTAATATTCTCATAACATTATAGTTAATTTTAATTAATTGTATTTGTTATATTCTTCTATCTATTTAATTAAATATGATTCATTCTCCTTAGTATTTAAATTTAATTTAAATACTCCCCCTTTCAATGTACTAAATCTTATTTAATACATTATCCCTCATTGATTCCCTTTAAATAAATTTTTAATTTATTTATTCCTTCACATGACCTAAATTCTACTAAACCATAATTAATCTAAATCTAATTTGGATTAAGCTAATTTGAAGCTAGATCCTACCCTATCTCACATCACTCTCACCAAATAAACCTATTCATTAATTAACTAAGGTTAATTAAGCTAATTTCTTGATTCCTACAACAATTAGTCCTAATTATTTGCTCACACATGTGTGAGCAAATTTCCAAAAATTGACTTTTCTAAATAATCCTTATTTGGTGCCAACAAGGATTCTTACACCTATGATGACACCTTCTTACACTTTCCAAAAGTGTTTCATTAGTCCAAAACTCTTACACCCTCTTACCCCTTCTTACAAGAACCTTCACATGTGTACTTTAAGTACACTTTGACCCATCACATCCAAAGTTGCTCACACATGTGTGAGAAAAGTGGGCCTCTTGTATGGATTTTGTGTCCCTCATGTGGCACCTATGTGGATGCCACATGAGCTCCACCTCATCCAAGCCCTCTCTCTCCTCTAAAAACTCTATCAATAGAGGCCTTTGTCAAGAGCAAATCATCTCTTATTTTTACATTGTTATCATGCTAGTTTGTCTCTAGAATTTCTTAAGCAATTTAGCATACTCATCTTAGTTCATTTTCATGTTATTTCATTATTAAATCTAGATATCACATCTTAGGTTTAATATGGAATGAATCATAGTTCTACTTTCTTAGTTAGTCTTGCATATCAATTTAGATTAGCTTTTGCATTCATCAAATCATTGTGATGGCTTGAGAGAAGTTCCTCATACTTGTTCTTGAGTTCTTCACTCTCTTAGCTTGCATTGTTATCAATAGTGAGATTTATAATATTGTGTTTGGAGAGCACACCCACAAACCTCTCTAAGAGAAAATCAACAAGTCTCGGGTGCACTTGTTTGGCTCATTAGAGGTTGTGATGAATCTCTTCTTATTTTTAGTAGTATGCTTTAGATATGTATAATGTTGTTATTTGATGTTTATCTCTAACATTTTCATGTCTAAGTGTGCTCCCAACAGGTTAGATTTAATTGCATACAGCTGACATATATGCTTATAAAGGTAGTGTTAGTGATGATTGTGTTGTAGGTGATTCAGATTCTCCACGGGACAAAGCACTGAAATATCTACCCACATCAAACCCTCCTAAGATTGAAAACATTCTAGAGAAAAGAGTGAGCAAGAAAACTAGGAGAACCACTTATTATAAGTACTTGGTAAAGTGGAAACATAAACCTATGGAGGATGCTACCTAGATGACCCCTGAAGATATTCAGAAAACAAACTTGAAGACTTGAAGACTTTCTAACTCAAGAGACTTGAGTTCATTTTGTCTTGAGGAGTATGGTGTAGGGTGCCCAGGGCTTATCCACTTGTTTTTGGTTTATTTTATTTTCATTTTAATAAAGATAGATCCCTGTGATCATACAAGTTGTGTTTTGATCCATTTGTTTGGTCAAGGGTACCTAAGGTACACCTATAAACCTTGGGACACCTTAGTCCACTTGGATCCTTAATTTCTATTAATAGGTGTTTTAGGTATTTAATGTATCTAAGTGTTGTATCCAAGGAATTTGGAGGATTTTGGTCATGTTGTATCATTTTATGGTCATAGGAATCTATTATGTGTCATTTTGGCTTCAATAGGTGTGAAATGCAACAATATGGCAAAATTGTCAAAAACTTGTCAATGTTGCTCGAGCAACTTTTTGAAAACTTGCTTGAGAAGTTTAAAATTGGTTCTCAATGGTCATAACCATCCATGGATTGGTTGGACCCATGATTTGATGGTATTTTAACATGCAAAAGCCTCTTAAATGAGGTTGGATGTTGTAGACACAAGTTTGATGCATTTTTTAATAAAATAACCAAATTTCCATGAGCAATTTGTGTGTATGGATGTGTATAGATTGGCAGAGTATAATTAATGACATTATCTGATATCCTAGTGTGTATTGTCTTCAAATCCTCTGATTTGGTGTCAATATGAATTTTCAAGTAAAAATTATAAACATTTTTGGAAAGACAGTGGAGTAGGGCATCAAAACTAGGCCTATCACACAAATGGAGCCCTAATTTGTCATTTCTCCAGTTGAGATCCATGGCCTCTTGGAAAATGCAAGTTAGGGGTGTATTATTAGTGATTCCTAAGGCTCTAATTGACATCTGGTGTTTGGTTATTTTTGGCATCAAGCCCTAGGCTAAATATCTCAATGTATTTAGACATATAGCTATGTGTAGACATGAACAAATGAATGATTTGATTGGAGGGATCAATTGAAGGGTTGATTTAGATAATTTGGGGTTAGTAGAATCATTCCCAATTCCTGCATCCATTATTTGTACCCATCTTAGACCACTTTCTTTGTAAACCAAGCCTAATTTGGCCATTTAGGTTTATATTCTTGGTGAGGGTTTAGTGGTGCTGGAGTAGAGTTGGACCATCCAATCTTGGCGATTGTAGTAACTCCATAAAGGGTATTTGAAAACCTTTTAAATTCATTATGTTCCCTCGTTAATCAAAAGTTATGCAAGAAAGAACCCTTGGATATGGATACAAGGAATTAGAGGAAAGTAAGAGTTTGGGTGTTTTTGCGAGTGTATGAATCAATATGTTGGATGATTCTCTATCCATAGGACCCTAGTAAGGTGTACCAACCATTGGATTGATTGGTTGAAGCTACTGGTGAATATTTTCACTCTTTGGTTTGAGTTAAGGGAAATTTTCCCTAAGACATAGTTTGAAGAGATTTGTTTCATACCCTTGGGTGTTGATTTGGGGTAAGAAGCATATCTATACCTCATAGGCAAGTAGATATCCATCCTATTGAAAGGATTTTGGAGTTGGATTGTCCCTAAACCAAGGTTGAAATATTATGAAAGAGATAGTGCATCTCATTGTCTTCTTGTTGTGCTCTTTGCATCACATGGTATCCGAGCACTAGGATTGGTTTTGGGAAGATATTTGAACCATGGAAGAACAAGGTGATCAGGAACTCCCTCCAAGGATGACCAATGTAGAATTGGAAAATATGGTGAGAGAAAAAGTGGCTAGAAGCAGGAGGCTTGAAGAAGAACTGGAGAAGATGAAAATTAAACAAGGGAGAAATGTTTTAGAGGATTCTGAAGAAGAGGTTCCTATTCATAATATAGGAGAGATACCTGGGGATAAGAGACCCCTCCTAGAAACCCTTGAAAGAGTTGGGAGGAAAGACCAAGTGGATCTACCAATGTTTCATGGTAAGATGAATCCAGAATAATGCATGGACTAGATAGAGGCATTAGAGAATTACTTTGAATGTTAAGAGGTATCTAAACACTACAAGGTGAAGTTGTCTAAATCAAAGATGAATGGTCCAGCCCTTAGTCGGTGGAACTTCATACAAAGTGAGAGGGTACAAGAAAAAAATAAACCCTATTTCCACTTGGAAGAAGATGGTGAGTGAGATCAAGAAACAATATTCCCCTGAGGACTATGAAGTATTCCTAAACAAGAAACTTCATAATCTAAGACAGAAAGACCTTGATGTAATTTCTTATACACAAGAGTTCCATAAGATGACTCTCAAAGCCAAGATACCAGAGGGTGAGAAAAAAAATTAGAAAGGTATTTAAATGGTCTTAAGTTCAGTATACAAGATGAACTCACTTTGTTCAACTATGAGACTGTCCATAAGAGCTATCAAATGGCACTAAGAATTGAAGAGAAGAAAAGGAGGAGAGGATAACAAAATAACATAGGTAGGGGGAAAATTTCAGAGGAAGAAGAAGATTCAATAGCAGTGGATCATTTCCAAGAATCCAGGGTGACTCTAGTAACCAAGAATCAAAGGGAGAGACAAATAGAAGAGGTGATTTTAGATGTAGGAGGTCAAACAGGAGAGGAAGAATTGGTGGAACAGGACCTAGTGTCTTCACTGGTAAATGTTTTACTTGTAACCAGATTGGGAATCAATATTTTAGATGTCCTGAAAACTTTTTCTCAAATAGACAAGAAGGAGAGAGAAGGGTACAGTTGACCCGAGAGGATGAAAATTAGATTATGTCTTCTTATCACATCACAACTTCAAGGTCTACAAATATAGAACAAGGAGAATACCTCATGGTGCAAAGGAAACTCCTAAGGGTACTTACCACTTCAGAGCCACCTCAAAGGAAGTCAATGTTTAAAAAAAGTTGCAAGGTGAACAATAAGGTATGCAAAGTTATTTTAGTTTCTAGATCCACTAATAGTATTTAATCTAGAGAATTGGTTGATAAATTAAAATTATAAAGAATCCCTCATCCATTTCCCTCTAAAGCCTTATGGTTGAAAAAAGAGAAGAAAACCCCCATTTGTGAACAATTTTGGGTAGAATTCAACATAGGATAATATGTAGACAGAGTTTTGTGTGATATCACTAAGATGGATGCATGTCACGTATTGTTAGGAAGACCCTGGAAATTTTATGTGAATTCAAAACATGATGGGAAAACTAATGTCTATACAATTACCAAGGGTGGAGTTGAATATGGTATGAATCCACTTCTTAATAATGAGAAGGACAAACATGTTGTCAGTAGTGTCTTGTGTGTAGGAGAGAAAGAGTTCATGAAAGTGTTGAAGGAAAATGATACACCTTGTTTTTCAATAGTTGTGAGACCTCAAGAGACATCCTTGAAGGAATCAAAGGTCAAATCCATTAGCAGAGATGTTGGTCCTAAAGAGGTTAAAGCACTGTTAGATCAGTATAAGGGTCTGATTGTAGAAACTACACCAGAGACTTTGCCACCTCTAAGGGATGTGAGTCATTGTATAGATTTCATACCATGGGTCACCCTTCCAGACAAGGTAGCATACAGGATGACCCCTAAACATAACCAAGAAATAGAAAGACAAATTGAAGAATTGTTCTTAAAAGGCTTCATTAGAAAAAGTATGGGTCCTTTTGCAGTCCCTGCAATACTAGAAACTAAGAAAGAAGGTACATGGAGAGTATGTAAATATTCTAGGGAAATAAATAGGATAACCATAATATATAGGTTTCCTATGTCTAGAATAGAGGATCTAATCGATTATTTAGGGGGTGCAAGTTATTACTCCAAGATAGATCTCAAAAGTGGTTATCATCAGATAAGGATCAGAGGTGGAGATGAGTGGAAGAGATCATTCAAGACCACTGAAGGTCTTTATGAATGGCTTGTAATGCCTTTTGATCTCTCAAATTCTCCAAGAATTTTTACGAGACTTATGAATGAAGTCTTAAAGAATTTTTCTTAATAATTTTTTTTTTATATATCTCGATGATATTCTGATTTTTAGCTGGAGTAAAGATGAACATCTCAAGCTTTTGGACATGTTGTTGAGGAAGCTCCATGGGGAATAGTTGAAGATAAATTTAGATAAGTTTATGTTCCTTCAAGAAGAACTTGTATTCTTATGATTTATGATATCCAAGAATAGTCTAAAGATGGATCTCTCTAATGTTGAATCCATTATCAATTTGCCACCTCCTACTATTGCTTCAGAGGTAAAAACAATTCATGGTTTGTGTAGTTTATATAGAAAAGTTATTAGAAACTTCGGTGGTATAAGTACTCCCATCATCAATACCATTCAAGGTGGAAGAAAATGCACATTTGTATGGACTAATGAAGCTAATGAGTCATTTGAGTTGTTAAAGAAAGATATTGTCGAGAAATCCATACTAGTTCTATCAGATTTTCATAAGGTGTTCACAGTGGAATGTGATGCAAGTAACAAGGCTATTGGTTGAGTTTTGAGTCAAGAAGGGAGACCAGTTGCCTTCTATAGTGAAAAAATGAATGAAGCCAAGAAGAAGTATTCAACTTATGATCTTGAACTTTATGAAATGGTTTAGTCACTTAGGAAATGGAGTAATTATTTTTTTCCCAAAGAATTCATTTACTTTACTAATAATTATGCACTTAGTTTTCTGAATAGACAAGAGAAACTTAACCATAGACATGTGAAATGGATGAAAATTTTTCAATCTTACCCCTTTACTATCAAACATAAGAAATGGATTGTGAATAAGTTTATTGATGCTCTTAGTAGGAGACATTTAACCATTCAAACTATTCATTTAGAAAGTGTTGGGGTTCACGCTATGAAGGATATGTATGCTACAAATGATGACTTCAAGGAGGCTTATCAAATTTGTACTGACATGTTAGATAGATATCATACTGATTTCTCAAATTTACTTTTGAAATATTGATTAATTTTTAAAGGCATTTTATTGTGTGTTCCAAAAGGATCTATTAGGGAAAACATTATCAAAGAGAAGCCTTGTAGGAGTCTAGCATGATGCTTTTGGGTGGATAAAACAATAGAACTCATCAAGAGATTTTATCATTGGCCTAAGTTGTAGACATATGTCAGAATATTTGTGGATAGTTTTTTAGTTTGTCAAGAAGCCAAGGGTAACACATCAAATGCAGGATTGCATACTCCATTACCTATCCATTCAAATCCATGGGATTCAGTAAATTTGGACTTTTTCCTAGGTCTACCTAAGGCCAAATCTAGATTTGATACTATTTATGTACTAGTGGATAGATTTTCTAAAATGGCACACTTTATTCCATGTAGATCAACTCATGATGCTTCTCACATAGCATGGTTATTCTTTAATGAATTTTTTAGGCTTCATGGTTTACCATTGTCAATCATATATGATAGAGACCCTAAGTTTTTGGGACAATTTTTTGGAACACTATAGAGGAATCTTGGAACTAATGTGTCTTTGTCAAATGCATATCACCCACAATCTACTGGTTAGACAGAGGTGATCAATAGGTCCCTTGTAAATCTCTTGAGATGTTTAATTGAAAAACATGGAGCCACTTGGGATTCGATTCTAGCCCAAGAACAATTTCATATAATTATTCAGTCAATAGGAGTACTGGTTTGACTCCTTTTCAGATTGTGTATGTTGTTCAACCTAGAGGTGTACTATAACTCAGATATGTCAAGGAGATGGAAAATAGAAGTTCCTTAGCAGGTGATTTTTCTGAAGTGATGAAGGATATCCATGAACAAGTGTAGAGAAAGTTGTAACACACCACTAAAAAGTATAAAGAGCATGTAGAAAAAAAGAGGAGAGATTTGTAATTCAAAGTGTGAGATATGGTAATGATTCATCTTAAGAAAGAAAGGCTACCCAAGGATAAGTATACCAAACTCATGATGAAGAAACTTGGTCCTTTCAATATTTTGAAGAACTGTGGCAACAATGCCTACAAAATTGACTTACCTTCTCATATTGGGTTATCCCCTATTTTAAATGTTGCTAAAATATATGCTTATAAAGGTAATGTTAGTTATGATTGTGTTGCAGGTGATTCAGATTATCCATAGGATAAAGAACTGAAAGATATACCCACATAAAACCCTCCTTCGATTGAAATAATTCTAGACAAAAGAGTGAGCAATAAAACTAGGAGAACCACTTACTATGAGTACTTGGTAAAGTGGAAACATTAATGTTGAGCATTGTTTTTACACAAATCAATTGCTAGGATCTCAAGATTCAATTTTCTCTCTTGAAATAATATCGAAGTTATTCCCAAGGTTCTTTGGGGTCGTGTTATAACCTCCTTGGTAACTCAGTTGAAGATAAATGTGAATTTTCATGAGGAAGCCTTTGTTGGTAGTTTCAAGATGTCAAACTGCAAAACAACTTCAGTTCTTTTTTTCTAGTTTGTGATTTATCAATAAATGTAATTCTACTAATGATGCAAATTGGTGTTTAAAACTAAACATGATTCCAATTGCTTTGAAATTTATGATAGAAATTTAAAGGAGTAGGGTAAAAAGAATAAAATAAATTCCTGAAAATGAAAACCTAATGGACATAAACCATTGTTGATCTTTCCTTGCAAATAGAATGAAGGGGAGTTTCAGAACAAACCCACTAGATATAAATCAGACCACGTCACAATTATATACCCAATGGATGCAATTCTTTGGAGATAAAATGTATTTATGCATGTAACATATTCAAAATCTATCAAATTGTGAAGTCACCAAGATGTGCACACACAAGAGATAGAATTATCGTTGAGCCCAAAAGATGAAATTTCCCATACATTCGCCACGAAAAGGTAGATAAATAACAACAAAATCCAATTGAAAGAATCACAAATTCAAGAAACAATAAGCACAGTTGGCTCTTTAAAAAGAATAAATAAGCAAACACACATTCCTTAATTTTGCATGGATGGCAGAAAATATCACACCATCAATGAAGAAAAAATTGTAGATCTTTATTGCATTAATAATCTGACCCTAATACATTTCTTTTCATTCCAATATATAGTGTTTTGATCTACAAACTCTAAACCCTGAAACTAGGGCATCAGAGGCTCTAAAAATAATGAAAACCAACTAAAACTAAAGCTTGCTGAAAGAAACTATTGCTAAAATGATACTAAACTACTTGCATGGATCCTTGATCTATTTACAATCAAATTTCCCAGGAAAATGGGGTCAAACTCGTTAAGGAAGAAGAAAGAGAGGAGCTGGAGTTCTCTTGTTTGTAACTAGAGTCTTCTTCTTGATTTTTGAGTTCTTCATTGGAATATTCATCTCAGGTTCTCTTCGAGGTGGGAACTTATAGAAGACCCTAAATCATTGCAAAATGAACTCCATTAATACATCCATATGATCTAAAGTTCTATTTTCATGAAAAAAAGAGATCATGCTGGAATGGCCCAGAATTCAGACCCTAACCTCTGCCCTGAAATTTTCCAAGTGAAAATTTAATTAAGTGTTGAACCAAAATTTGGAACCTTCAAAATTTTGGACTTTTAGAGGCTGAAACGACGAAAAAATAGCCTTGGAAAAATGGCTAAGTGTGGAAGAATTCACCCCTCCAAAAAAATGAGTAATTCTGGATTGACCAATCAATTTGGGAACACTTCTGGATGAGTAGCCTGTAACCTCTATACTATTTTGTGTACTTCTTCATAGTTCACTTATTTCCTTTTCACTTTGACAATGCGTCATTCTTTATTTTCTCTAAAAATGATTAATTCAGAAGTGAAGAACTTGACATATTCTTTGTGCTCAAACATCCTCTGCACATCCTCCTTTGAATAGAAAAGTTGGTGTAGGCCCTCTTTGGTGCTAACTCCTGCCAGAATATCTCTGAATTGTTGTATCACCTCTTTGGATGGGCATAGAATTTTCTTTTCTTGGTCTTGGTATAACTCTAAGTCAATACCTGTGAAGAAGTTCTCTATTTCTTCTACCACTCCATAATTTCCTTGTGATTTTGATGTATGCGGTCTAGACATTTTTTTCAAACCCTAATTTTTTTGGCTATGCTCTTAATCTAGGTGCCAAAAATTGTCTAGCTCCGTACCTTCATATACCTTGACTAAAATTTGGAAGTGTTGCTTCTTGATTGTCTTGAGGTCCTGAAGGGTGGTTTTCCATTTTTTCAATCTTGAATATAACCCCATATCACTCTCCATCATGTATATTAGTTTAGTGGTTCCACTAGGATAACTCTGAAAGGTCTAAAAATTAACTTGATAACCTCTTCTCTAAACTGTTCAAAATCGTTCTTTCAATCAACACTTGCCTGATTGTAGAAAGAGGGGGTTATACCTTCCAGAAATTTTGAAGTAGCTTTCTTCTCTAGTACAACCTATAATGAGGCCTCTAGGAAATTTGGGTCAATGGGACCCTCCATCTTATGGATTAATTTCTTCAAAGCCTCATTCTCCTCTATCAAGGACTTAATGGTTTCCTCATCTTTTCTCATAAAACCTAGAGCATGTTTGAGCCCTAAAGCTGTCAAGGTCTTACTTCCTTCTCTGGTTGGTTCTCCTAGATCCACCTCTTCAAATGTATAATCCTTTGGGGTTATTTATGCTTGATATGTGTTGGTAGAAGGAACTACCACATGTGCCTTCCTGAAATCCTTGGTGTCTTGAGTGACGTATGATATGGTTCTTGTTGAAAGGAAACTAAGTGTGTGGAAAGTAGTTCCCTATGCTAAACTCCCAAGAAGAGGATCATGAAAATTCAGATTTAACCCTTATCAATTACAAAATGTTAATACAATTAACTTACATGTTTCTAAAATAACATGTATACATAGAAAAATGAGAATGACACAATTATTTACCATGGGGAAAACCTTTCAGTAAAAAACCCCAGCACTCCAAAACCTGCATAATGTATTAATCAAAACTATTGATGTTTACAATACACTTGCAATGCAAGTTCTTTCAGGAGATAATAGACACTTGAAGACAAATCTGGCAACATAATAGTATTCCAACAATACACTAACTTCTCCCACAGTGATATGCAACCCTAAAATGCTTATATCATGTGCTTCCCTTTTTAGGGCAATTTCCAAAGACAACCATATTAAGGTTTTACCATTCTCTGGAAAAATAGGAACCCTAAAAAATTTTGCGTTGCAGAAGAGTGTAAAGTACTCAACATGATCAGTTTCCACATGTCTTGCATGTCTTCACCCATCATTGAATCTTTCACAATTAGCTCTTACAAATATTAATGATTGTCATAGGAATTCGTCATAACTGTTTCAGTCATGATTACCTTACACATTTTACGAAGTGCCGACATTTGGCAAATAACCTCTACTTCAGAAAGGGATGCCTAGATCCACCTAAACCAAGTTTGATCATCCTTTTCATCTTCCAAGTGGAGTGAAAACACAACATGTTCACTCAACTAAATGACAGAAAGGATATCAAGCTTAAATACATTATTTGCAAAAAATTAATTTCAAAACAAATAATATCAAATGTAAGGAAATATACAAGGTTGAGACACCTTATTCCCAACACTTTTCATTATATTAGCCTCTACTTTATGGAAGGCCTACCCTAAGAATGACATATCTATGTCTTCGCCATCCTCTTCATCTATGTAATTTCTCTTCCGTGGCTGAGTCTCTTTAGTGAGCAAGTAGGTTTACTAAAGGAGGTAATCGGCTCATATGGGGTGATGTGGAGAACTAAAGCCAAGCTTTGTGATCCATATGTCACCCCCTCCTCTTTATTTGACTCTTCCCCATGTTCACCTTCTTCCCTAATTTCTTCCTCTCCCTTCTCTTCTTCCCTTTTAGCCTCATGTTCATCTTTATCTTTGCCTTCATCCCCGGAGGAACTGATTGGTATTTCTACATTAAGACCTGTCATGGCTTCCAGTGTGGTTTTGAGGGGAGGTGTAGCTTCTGCAATTACCAATGCTTATGGGGTCATAATAGAGGAAGGAAAAGGAATAGATGGTGGTGGAGTTGGCATTTGCATTGTAGGTGGTGGAGTAGAAATAAAAGGAGGTGGAGTTGTTGTGGGAGTTGGGAGAGAAGGTGGTGGAGTAGGAATGGGGGATGGGAGAGAAGTTTGCAGAGTAGGAATAAATGGTAGTGGAGTTGGTGTCTCCTGCAGCCTTATCTCCCTCTATTTTTTGGGAAGTGCTAGTATCTTGAGTCTCTTCCCTTTGGTTGGTGCTAGAATCCACTCCCATGAGAGGCACATTTAGTGTAGTTTTTGTGAATTGGAACAAAGGTGGAGTAAGGATCACCTGAGGATGGATGGGAATATGTGCCTCTATGTTAATTGTTTCTGTGGAGTCAGATGTATCCTATCCTGGATCTGCAAATCCCTCTAAGCCTTCAAAATCTGACATGAGGAACTCATCTGAGCCAAGGGTATCTAGAGGATTGTCCTACTCCTTTTGTGCCTCTGTCTGCTTCTTTGTGATCTCATTTTTCCTTAGAGAGGCTTCTCGAGATCTTGTCCTTTTTACTAAGGGCTCGTTTGGGGGATGGAATTAGACTGGAATTGGCATTATCTAATTCTAGATAATGCCAAATTTTGTGTTTGGTTCCATGAACAAAATTGGAATTGGAATTATGAAATTTTTATTTTGCCCCAAAATGGGCATATCAATATTCCACCTAAATATGTACAATTTGAATTTCAATTCCAATTCCAATTTTTACAAAAGAAAATTTAATATCTCGTCAGATCTGTGACATGATAGATGTGTAAATGTGTGTATGTGTGTATATTTGTATATATACACAAATGTGTGTATCAATGTGTATGTGTGTATATATACATGTGTGTATCTGTGTCTATATGTATGTATATGTCTATATGTGTAAATGTGTATATGTGTATATGTGTGTATATGTATATATACACACACATGTGTATATGTGTAAATATGTATATATACACAAATATGTGTGTATATGTGTAAATATGTATATATATACAAATATATGTGTTATGTGTATATGTGTATATGTGTATGTGTGTATATGTGTATATGTGTGCATATGTATATATATATATATGTGTGTGTGTGTGTGTGTGTGTGTATGTGTAAATATGTATATATACAAAAATATGTGTATATGTGTGTATACATGTATATATACACATATGTGTATATATACACATACACACCGTATTCAAAAAAATTAAGAAATAAATAATTAAAATTATTTATGCATCTTCTCAGTCATCTTTTGGGTGAACCAAACTGGTCCAGCCCATATTCCAGAAATCATTTCTAGGATATATATATCTTCCAGAATTGTATCATCTTCCAGAATTGACCATATCCGACATTTGGTATTCGAGCACCCAAATGGGCCTAAGGGGATATCCTCTAGTTCTGGTTCCTCTTGTAAAGTTTCTAATCGGGGAGAGGTAGAAGATCTCTTTCTTTTGTAATTCTTCTTCCCTTCTCCACTGGTAGGGGAGACAGGTTGGAGGTGGAAGGACCTTCTCCTTGGGTGGCCTATGATGGTATGACAAGATGATCTATTTTCCCTGTCATCCTGGTATTTGGGGCCTTTTTTGTAGGGTTGGAACCGTATTCCATTGCATGTTCATGCCCATATACTGTGCCCATCTTCTGAGGTGGGGCCTTCTTGAACTGGGGCACTGTAGGCCTCTCTCCATGTTTCTTATCCATCTTCTTGGGTGGATTAATTAGTGCCTTCATAGGAATAAGATCCATTTGATAAGGCTTATTGATCCATGCCATAGCCTCTCCGATCACATGCCTTTCTTTTAATTCAATGCTATCATTTTATTCCTTATCTATCTCTGCATTCAGGATATGCATAGTGTATATTTTATCAATGTTACAAATCACCTCTAGCACATTATCTGAATCTTTTTCTCAAACCTTGGGGGGAATATTGACCTCTAAGGCCTCTCGCTCTAATGTGAGGGACATCCTGGAATAATCCTTGATCCTTACTTCATGGTCATCCACACAATTCATCCAATGATCTTTAGTATGTGGCTCATGGATGTAGAATTTGCCAATCATATGGTTGTATGTGCCTATGGGGTCGAATCGGGCATGGATGTGTTTATATATTTGGAGTGGTCACTCATCCCACTCAAAGGCCAATGACTTGAAAATATTCATATCTTGGAGAGTGTAGGGGCCTATAGAAATGGGGAAATCCCAAAAATTCTTTTTCTTATGCTTGATATATTTGTATGCATATGTAAGATGTCTAGCCATTTCTAGGATGATTATCTAATCAGATGGGTATCTAGGTAGTTTCTTGGGGTGCAGAGTAGATCCTCCAGTCTAATGTATGTGAAGGTTTAGAATTGTATGTATTAGGCCCCTGTGGCCCTTACTTTAGTAGCAACCTCTTCTGATAATATCTTCACATAGTCACCCTCTATGGACCTAATGACTGCAAATATGAAGGCATCATTCACTATTTTGTAATCTGGGCTATCTGCAGGCATGTTGATTCTTCTTACCAATTGTGGATAGACAATGAAAGGCCATATTTTTGGTTCACCAAAGTCACCTCATTCTATAAGCCCTATATATTCTGCTAGTGTGGCCAATAGGTACACTATATATGAAGTCATATAGAACTTGGGGTTGTGCTTTATTGCCGTCAGTTTCTCATCCAGTTTATCACTTAGGATGGTGGCACTATCAAATTTGGTCTTGTGATTCCTTATCTTCTCTATCAATAGGATCATCCAGTTCTTGATTTGGATGGATTGAGTTAGTCCTTACACTTGGCTTATCAATATGAATGTCTCTTGGATGTCATCCTATAAGTATCCCCTTTTGAGGTCCATTTTGTCTAGCTTGTTCTTGGGGAGAGGTTGTAGGAGGTATTCTTGATTGGTAATTTCATAGGCATCTTGTGTTTTTTTCCCAAACCACTTCAAACCATTCTCTATAAAGAAGTCATAGAATTTATCCACACCCTTCTGAAGATGGAAGACTTCATCAATGTTGTCCAGCCTCAGGTCAAGAACTATCTATTCTTTCATGTTTTTGACCACTCTCTCATCTAGTGTGTATTGGTTGGCCAGTATTATGATGATTTTAGAGGAGATGACTGATACTCGATGTGTTGATGCACTGACCAGGCCTGATAAGACCAAGGAGGTGCAATATTCAGTCCTTCCTGCTGGTTGAGAAAAAATTACTAGGAATTCATCTCAATCCATATTCCCAATGTCCATATCAATGATTTCCAAGTTTTTATTCCCCATATTTGAAGGGGGATGAATCCCTTTGAATAAATACTTCATTGGTGATGTTTTATTATTGTCAAGAATTCTTGTGAGGAAACATAAAAGTATCAGTGTCTTTATTGAAAAAAATACTAAAGAAGGAAAGAAACCAAACTCTAACTGAGAAACCAGAAGTAGATGACTCTTAAGTAGCTAGAAATGAAATTTTGGCTCTTTTTCAAACTTTCAGGCTTTCAGACTCCAAAGACAAGGTTAGGGTGTGAAAGGCCAAAATTTGAAGGATGAGGTAATGCAGAAGAAAACATTTTGGACTTACGGAGCACAAAAACTATTTAAAAATATCATGGTGCGAAATCCCCAAATCTCGAATAGACTCAGGGGCTGAAGAAATGTTTTCGGTCTTTTAGTGTGCAAAAGTCTAAAGTAGGTTTCGGTATCCAAAAGACCAAAACCTTTGAGAGGGGTGACCTTGTCTTTCGGTGTTTCTACATTTCCAAATTTTTGGATGTGTTGGATTGTGCAAAATGTCAAAACTATTGAAAGTGTGAAATTACACTTGGTAAAAAAACTTGCTTCTAGGGGTTGTTTTCACCATTTCAGAGGTCAAAAACTTGCGACTAGGTCACGACAGAAAAAACCCTAACCTAAAAAAAATACAAAGAAGAAGACAAAAGAAAAATGAGGGAGCATGACCTGACTAGAGGTCTAAGGGTGTGAACCCTAGGGACCTAGGAGGGAGCACACTCTGACCAAGTCAAAGAAAAAACCCAAACAGACAAAAAAGAAAAACCACAAACGTGAAAAGAAGAGAAGAAGGAAAATGGAAAGGCCCTACTTGCAAGGTGCGGGGAAAGGGGGGAAGAAAAAAGGTCATTGAGATTGAGGAGAGTCAACATGGAAACAAATGATGAGGAGGCAAGGATGGAATTTTGCAAGCACGCGAGGAGCTCAAGAATGCAGGCAATGAAAAAATCACAAGTGAGGAAAAAAGTGCACCGGGACACTTTTATAGCCCGCGGGGGTAACTTCACCATACTTCTAGGTTACGAAGGTCAAAACTCTAAAATATGGTGAGATCCTCCCCTTTTGGTGTTTCAGAGGCTGAAACATCTAAAGGTGTGGGCTCAAACCTTTGGCCTTTCAGTGTTTTGGAGGTTGAACACCAAAAGGTGCAGGCTTGGCCCTTCGGTCTTTTTGAAATTTTAGAGGACCTCAGGATCTCCAAAATGCAAAAAGTGAAAAAGGGCCAAAAAGCACCCTTTCTCCCTCAACAGGGCCCTCCAAAATTTGGTTCAAGGAATTGGGGGAGGGGAAACCAAAAAAAATAAAGAAGGGGAGCCCATGATTAGAGGACCAAAAAATGGCATGTGTGTTGTGGACCCACAAAAATCAACCTATGGAGGATGATACATGGATGACCCCTGAAGATATTCACAAAATAGGCTTTCAACTTGAAGACTTTCCAACTCAAGAGACTTGAGTTCATTTTATCTTGAGGAGTATGGTGCAGGGCACCCAGGGCTTATCCAGTTTTTTCTAGTTGATTTTCTTTTCATTGTAATAAGGATAGATCCTTGTGATCATCCAATTTCTGTTATGATCCATTTGTATGGTCAAGGGTCCCAAAGGTACATCTATAAACCTTGGGACACCTTAGTTCACTTGGATCCTTAGTTGCTATTGATAGGTGTTTTAGGTCTTTGAAGTATTTAAGCATTGTTTCCACGGAATTTGGATGATTTTGGTCATGTTTGATCATTTTTTGGTCTTAGGAAACCATTAAGTGTAAAATGCAACAATATTGCAAAAGTGTCAAAAATTTGTCAATGTTTCTTGAGCAACTTTTTGAAAAGTTGCACGAGAAGTTCAAAATTGGTTCTCAACAGTCATAACCATTGATGGATTGGTTGGATCCATTATTTTATGTTATTTGAACATGTCCAAGCCTCTTAAATGAGGTTGGAAGTTGTAGACACAAGTTTGATGCATTTTTTAATAAAATAACCAGATTTCCTTGAGCAATTTTGTGTGTACAGACATGTATGGATTGGAAGAGTAGAATTAATGACATGATCTGATAGCATGGTGAGTCTTGTCTTCAAATCTTTTTATTTTGTGTTAATTGGAGTTGTGGAATGATTGTTATAAACATTTTTGTAAAGAGAGTGTAGTAGGGCATCAAAACCAAGCATGTCACACAAATGGAGCCCTAACTTATCATTTCTCTTGTGGAAATCCATGACCTCTTGGAAAATGAAAATTAGGGATGTATTATTAGTTATTTGTAAGGCTCTACTTGAGATCTGGCATTTGGTTATTTTTGGATCAAGCCCTAGGCTAAATATATCAATGTATTTAGCTAGTCAATTATGTGCTGACATAAACAGATGAATGATTTGATTAGAGGGATCAATTGAAGGGTTGATTTAGGTCATTTGGGGTTAGTAGAATCTTTCCCAATTCCTCCATCCTTTCTGTGTACCCATCTTAGAACAGTTTCTTTGTAAACCAAGCCTAATTTGGCCAATTAGGTATGTGGTCTTGGTGAGGTTTTAGTGGAGTTGCAATAGAGATGGACCATGAGAGCTTGGGGATTGTAGTAACTCCATAAAAGGTATTTGAAAACATTTTAATTTCATTATGTTCCCACCTTAATCAAAAGTTATGAAATAAAAACTCCTTGGATAGGGCTACAAGGAATTAGAGGACAGTAAGAGTTTGGGTGTTTGTGGGAGAGTATGAATCAATCTATTGGATGATTCTTTGTCCATAGGACCCTAGTAAGGTGTACCAACCATTGGATTGATTTTTTGAATCCAATGGTGAAGAGTTTCACTCTTTACTTTGAGTTTAGGAAAATTGTCCCTAAGACATAATTTGAAGATATTTTGTTCATAACCTTGGGTTTTGATTTGGGGTAAGAAGAGTGTCTAGATCTCATAGGAAAGTAGATATCCATCCTATTTAAAGGAGTGTGGAGTTGGATTGTACCTAAACCAAGGTTGAAAGATTGTGAAAGAGATAGTGCATCTCATTATCTTCTCATTGTGCTATTTGCATCAAGGTTGGAATCCACTTGTGATTGAGAAATTTCTCTTTTATAGGTTTTTGTGATATTTTGGCCATAATCGGGATATACCATAGGGTTTGGCATTATAAACATGCATATAGGTTGAGAGATCATTGTAGGGACCATTGGTAGATTATCATTTTGCTTGTTATGAGATCCATGGTATGCCTTATCTTCCTTGGGATATGAAATATCATGTTATAGATGTTGGTATGATAGCTGATTATGCATAGTGGTTGATGCATCATCGATTCCCTAGATACATAGATCCTACTAAGCCTATTCTTGATATTAATGATTGGTCAGATGATGATGGTGATGGTGATGCTGGTGATGGTGGGAGAGGTGGGAGAGGTTCTAGACAATACAGATAGATAGTGTCAAGGAGAGTTTTATATCAAGGTAGACATGGGTTGTTGATTTTTTCTCCAAGGCATGGTGGTGGTAGAGTCGGGATGAGAGGTGGTTGGATAGGTGGAAGATTTGGTGGAAGAGCTTCTCCTCAAGTTGTGCTAGAAATTTTGGGTCAGTGAAAGTAGAGAGTAGGTAGACAGTTACATATAGCTTAGGTTAGACAGGTTCCACATATTCTAGTTCCACATATTCAAATTTTTCCACATATTCCAATTGTGTCTCAAGCACAAGAGACACTTACTCAGGATGTGAGGTCTTTATAGGCAATGTGGCAGCTATTAGTAGCTAGATGGATTAGTTTGTGGTGCAGGAGAACCTAGGGGTTTAAATGTAAATCCCTCAAATTTTGGCTATAAGTGCCTTGTTTAGGTCAAGATGTGAATAAGGATGGTTTGAGAGTCCATTAGATGAGTTTAGAAGGTTTTTTAAAATTTTGAGTCAAAGTTGTCATGTATGCTAAAATCAACACATTGTGCAAAATGATGTAACAGAGGGTATAAGGTCTTGTTTTGATGCAGGGGCATCCTAGGGTAGTTGTTAATCATTTATCACCACAAATATGTTCTGGTTTTGGATTCCAAGCTTGGTTGGTGGCTTGAGTTTCTTAGTCACTTTGGTTGTATTTCTCGGTTGGAAGATGTGTTGCTTCACTGATAGAATTGGTGATTGGACTTGGTGGTTCTTGGTGGTGTTATGTGTTTGGTGGTATTCTACTCGGAGATACACTACTTGATGGAAGTTATTTGATGTGTTCAGCTCAGTGGTGTCTTTCTTGGTAGCATACTTATCAGTGGTGTCTATTTGATGGATTTTGTCTTGGTTTTGCCTCTCACTGAGTGGCTTGGATTTTGTGTTCTTGATCATTGACAGGGTTTTTCTATTTTTTTGGGTTGGTCGACTGGTGCATTTAATTTTGGGTTGCATTCCTTGAGTTTTGGATCAATCTTTGGAGGTGTGAGGACCTAAATCTCATTTGGTTCACTCTCCTATGCAAATTTGATGATTGTTGGATGTTGATTGATGGATAACACGTTGGTTGTTAAGTTCTTGAATCTGACTATTATTTAATTAAATCATTTTATTGTAAAGCCAACTTGTGGATGTGTTGTATAAAAGTGGGGTATGGGTAGAGTTGGATTGAAGTAGTTAGAAGTTGGAGAGCTTAAGTAACTGATAGCTAGGATAGCTTGTGGGCTTGAGTAGATCATTGAGTAGATCCAACTCTTGTTGTTTTTTTGTATCTGGCCATAACTGGGAAGGCCTTACAGCCAGGTATATTTCATGTAATTTCATGTAATTTCATGTTATTGAATATGATGTGATTTTATATGTTGATATATCTTGTGTTCTTATGGTTTCTGATGTGTTGTTTTTTGAATGTTGCAAGGTTTGGACTATCCATTCTTGGATCCTCCATCCTTGACTACGTAAGGTGGTATCAGAGAGAAGTTGATCTAGGTGGTTTGAGTGAAGGGTGTTTTTCTTGGAAGATGCCTTTGAGGAGAATGGACCCTAGGGAGGATGAAAATATCGCTAATGAGATGGAGGAAAGGATAATAGAAAAGGTTATATCTGAGATGGCAACAATGAAGAATGATCTGGTCACCAAAAATTTGAGAGTTATTACTAGATTGCAGAGAGGTGCTAGAATAGATGATAGTTACGAAGAAGTTTATAAATAATTTGAAGTTTTGGTATTTAGTGGAGATGAAAGAGTCAATCGAATGGAAAGATCCAGTGAAGGCATAACTGATTAGTTGTAGAGATCTAGTGCTCAGCTGAGTACAAGTTACCAAATGTAGGTTTCTAATTTCATAGGTACATTGAGACTCGAGGAGATGATTGACTAGATCAATGAGTTAGAAGACTATTTTTAGCTGGAAGACATTTGAGATCTAGTACTTATAGTGAGGTTATCATAGAGTAAGTTGAAAGAAAATGTTTTGTTATGGTTGAAATAATTGCAAAGAGATAGAGAAGAAGAAGGTGAGGTGAAGATCAATCAGTGGAGGTTGATGGTGGCAAAACTAAAGGTTAAGTTCATCATGTTGAACATGAGCTTGAGTTGTTTAAGAATTTACAAAACCTAAAGTAGAAGAAGATGACTATGGAAGACTATACTGAGGAGTTCTAAAATTTGACTATTTGGTATGGACATAGAGAAATTTCTAAGGAAAAGGTGGATACGTATATTAATGTTCTAAGATTCAATATTCGGGATGATATTTCTATGATGAAGATTGAATTAGTTGAGGATTCTTACTAGTATGCATTAAAGGTGAAAGATAACTTGATAAGAAGACATCATGGTAGTTCTTGAGGGAAAGAGAAGCAAGAGGAGTTAGTAAAGGATAAACCAAGATTTGAGGAGGAACCAAAACCTGTTGAACCGAGGAGAAATATAGGTAGAGGTGGATTCAAAGGTAATTGTTATAATTGTGTATAATAATGACATTGGTCATATGAATGTTCGTAGGAAGAAAGGAAATTTGGTAATCACCTCAAAATGTTGTGGTGAATGAAGTTGTGGAGAATGAACCCAAGGTGGATGGTGAGAATATGATGATTAGAAGAACATTCTTGACTTGTCAGAGGCATAATTTATTCAAAACTATGTGTAAGTTTGGTGGTAAATGTTGTAAGGTGATTGTTGATGGAGGAAGTAATGATAACTAGGTTTCCAAGGAAATGGTTCATAATCCTAGTTTGAGGAGGTTGAGACATCCTCATCCTTGTAGGAATAGTTGGTTACAAGAAGATCATGCAGTAGAGGTTAAGGAGTAGTGCATGGTAATTTTACACATTGGTCCTTATAGGGATGACGTATTATGTGAAATTGTGAATATGAGTTCTTGTCATGTTTTACTTGGGAGACCTCGGTAGTATGAAAGAAATTCTATTCATGAATGTAAAATAAATCTCTTTACTATTCTGAAGATTGACAAAAATTTACTTTAACTCCTTTGAAGGATGAAGGAAAAGGAAAGAAGAATTTGAGCATTGGAAAGAGATCTGAGATGACTACAGGGTTTAGTGCAGACATTAAGGTTCAGGAATTTGAAAGAAAATTAGAGATTACTAAGGGTAAAATGAAGCATAAGAAGAACTAAGGCAATATTATATTGGTTGAGGACTCTGAGGGAATGTATATCAAGACCCAGTCTGGGATCTATGTGTTGAATCCTAGATGATGTTTGTTGAGCTGATGGGAACATCTTTTCACACTTGAGGTGTCTAATTTAGGAGCATCGTGGTGTAGTTGGCAGTCTTGTATCACCAAAAATATGTTTTGGTTTGGTTTTAGTTTTGAGTAGCAAGCTCATTTGGAGACCTAAGTTGCTCGGTCACTTTGGTAGAGCTTCTCGGTTGGAAGATGTTTTTCTTCATCTATAGACTTGGTGACTGGACTTGGTGGTGCTTAATGTTTTTGTGTGTTTGGTGGTATTCTTCTTGGAGATAAACTACTCAGTGGTTGTATTTTAGTGTGTTCATCATGGTGGTGTCTTTCTCAGTAGCATACTTATCAGTGGTGTATGTTTGGTGGAGTTTGAATTAGTTGTGCCTCTCACTAAGTGGCTTAGTTTTAGTGTTCTTGATCATTGATGGGGTTTTTATTTATTTTTTTGGTTTTCCAACTGGTGCATTTAATTTTGGGTTGTGTTCCTTGAGTTTTGGATTAAACATTGGAGGTGTGAGGACCTAAATATGATTTGGTTAACTCTCCTATGAAAAATTGATGTCCTTTGGATGTCGACTGATGGATAACACATTGGGTATTCTATTCTTGAAGCTAGCTTTTGTTTAAATGAATTGTTTTACTATAAATCCAACTTGTGACTATATTTTATAAAATTAGGGTATGGCTAGAGTTGGAGGGAAGTAGTTAGAAGTTGGAGAGCTTAAGTAACTGTTAGTTGGGATAGCTTGTGGGCTTGGATAGATCTGTGAGTAGATACAAGACTTTTTTTTGTTTTGTATCTAGTCATAACCATGAATGTATTATAGCCTAACATGTTGCATATAATTTCATGTTATTGAATATGACATGAGTTGATATGTTGATATATCTTGTGTTGTTATTGTTTTCATTGTGTATTTTGTTGAATGCTGCAAGGTTTGGACTATCCATTCTTGGATCCTCCATCCTTGACTGTGTCATGTTTATGAGTTCAGTATGATTTAGGAGTCCTAGGAAAATATTTTTCATCAATAATTTAAGTGCTTGAATTGGGGAAGCAAGATATGTCAATGTTGAGCACAAAGTTGCAATGACAACTTTGCAACTTTGAAAAGTTGCTTTGACAAGTTTTGTCAAATTGTGCATCTCATGCCAAAATAGTTATGGGAATTCATATTAGTTGGATCATTTTGTGGAAATATATATAAGACCCCTCAAACCTTTTTAATAGGGTTGCAAGTCATTCTGAACATTTTGGTAATATTGAAACTTGTTATTTTGTAGCATACTGTGTTCATATGCTCTACAACATGAGCAATACTATGTTATTAGATTGAATGTATGATTTCTTTACTGTAAATATTTAGAATAGGTTGTTTTATTCATTTTTATGTGTTGGTGTGATTAGTTTCAAAAAAAATTTTGGCTAAATAAAATCAAACTGTAGACTGCAGTTCACCAGCAGTTCTCAGGTTTAAATTGGAAAATGCCTCTATTGTGAGTTGCCACCATGGAAATCCAATGAACACTGGAGGTTTAAAAATAGAGGCTATGTACATTTTTTCAGTTGGAATTTTGCTAGAAATTATTTTTTGTGAGTTTTTCCTTCAAGCCCTAGGTGAGCTAGTTGAATGCCTGGTTAGGGACTTGAATACCACATACATATTTTCTTACATGGGTGGATTGAATAATGAAATCCGATAATGCAGCAAGGTGTATGGAGGTTAGGAAAAACCTTAGATGAAGGATCACACTTAGTTGAATCCATTTGAGGAGGTTGTGAATAGAGGATTTGATTCCAAGCCTAGTTAACCATGTAAAGACCCAACTTGGGGTTTGGTACTATATGGAAGGTTGGAAACCCAAGACCCCTAAATCTTTTAGGTCTTCTAAATATCTAATATAAATGGATTTATTGGATAACTTCAAAAATTACCCAAGACCACTAAAATTTATTGGATAGCTTCACAAATTACCCAAGAATCCTAAGAAGTTTTGCACTCGTTTTGTGTATAGGGAATCCTAGATACTTAAGGAACACATTTGTGCCTTTAAAGAGATTTGAAATCACAAAGATATTTCTCACCAAGATGTCATATTTCACCTATTCCCATACACTCTAGGGGATTTTGCATATAATTAGTACCTGAACTTAGCACATGGGTCTATCTCTGCATCGCTGGTGTTTGAAACCAAATTCCTAAACCAATACAAGTTATATGTAGATCTAGCTACAACACATCACCAGTTCAAACCATTAGGAAAGAATCCAAGGAGCCCATTCCTATTTTCAATCATCCTTTCCATAAGATGCATAAAAAATTGGAAGCTCCTTACACTATACCTGATGCAGTCATTATATAATTTTACCTTAAAGCCTTGGAGCCCTTAACTTCAATTTTTCTAAGGAGACTTCCTCCTACGGATAGAGATATGATGGAAAAGGTGTATAACAAAGCCATAATGTTTACACAACAAATGGATCTACAAGAAGGAAATTTTGGTACTATGCCTACCATGGGTCACGTTGCTACTCCACATCCATTTTTAGCGATTAATCTAACTTTGGCCAACGACATGCCTGTGATGAATCTCATTCCTATACAAATACTTGATGCCCAACAACTAGCCATAATCAATCCATACTATGAGGCTCATAAGACTTCTTTCTTTGAAAAAAGGACTATGCCTCCAATTGAACCTGATAATCATCTAGCCTCTTAGCTATATGTCGCAAAGAAAACCTTGTCTCAACTAACCAATGAGCTCACCAGGATGAAGTTAACCCCTTCTCAAAACCAAGGTGGATATCAATGAACATCTACTTCTTTGAATTCTTACCCACAAGTGAAAAATCAGAGTTATAATATTTATAACAATAACAAAAATAACCCACAAGATAAATATTTCAGGCAGTAGTGACCTATTCGACCTTGGAAAACCTGGTCCAATAATGGTAGTGTGCCCACTAATAATTCTAATATGTATGAGGCTGATATATATTTTGTAGGGGTTACAAACCTACACTAAGACAACAACAAGTATGGAAGTAACTCCTATAATCCTCAACCTCAAGATCATGATGAGCCCCCCATTCAGTTTAATGCCATGATGTTTGACTCTTATGAATTAGAGACAGGGAAAGGTTGCAGAAATAATACCCAAGAAGAGGAATTTTTTTCCCTTCCAAAAGGAATGAGAAATTAATTACTCTAAAGTTCATGCATTTCAGAATGACCACTAGGGCCCTTACAACCTGAGAAACTGGAAGGAAGCTCTGGTGGAAAGTATACCCCCAGGAAAACAAACAATCCCACAAAATCCATGAGCTAGAAATAATCCTACTCCACTAAAAGGCATAAATGATCTTGCATCATCTCTACCAAGCATACCAACCATCTAAAAAAACCCAGCCTAGTCCACAAACAAATACAACACAATTGAGGAGCTTAAGAAAACTAAAGCAAATATATCAATGTTTGACATGCTACAAGGTTGCCCATCCCAAAGGGAAGCTCTTTTTAAGTCTCTATACCACACAAGATAGGGAGAAATAGCCTAGAACGTATAGGTTCCTATGCCAAATGTAAATGCAAGAGGAATTCCTAGAAATGTTCAAAGACAAAATAGAGGTTCCCCCATTCTTACTAAGTCTACGTATATTTGGAAAAAACATGCACAATTGTTTGATTGACTTAGGAGCTTCATGCAATAATATGCCTCTCTTTATCTATCATTTATTGGGAATAACCCCTTAGGCTACCAATAGGGTTATGATACAATTAGAAAATACAGAGGTTAAGGTAATTAATCAGGGTGTTGAAAGGCATGTACATCCAGATAGTTTCTAATCCTAGAATACAAGAATGCATTGATGTGCACATTGTAAATATTATAGAAATATATGGGATTCTATTGAGTAGAGAATGGACTAGATGCCTAAGTGGATAGCTCTCCATATATTTTACCCAAGTATGGCTACCCTGGAAGGGGCTAAATAATTAAATCAAAATTGATGTTTAGTCAAAACTAAAGAAAATGATTGTGGATTATAATGCCCTAAATGAATTCCTATTCACTCAAACTGATCTAGGTGCTTATCATTTAGACAACATCCTTATATTCTAAATGTGAGAAGCCAAATATGCATATGATAGCCTCATATAAGGTCTTCAATAGTTTTACATTAGTGATGCAATCTTCCAAGGGTTCATTAGCAATATGAAAACAAGACTAAAACATTTGGGTCAGGATGTCGATCCCAACATCTTATTTCTCCAAGGGTATTGTCGATTACACCAGTCAAGTCACTTAGAGTTCACATGTACAATATGTCAAGGTTCATTATCATGAGTACTAACCTAACTAACCTCACTAATCAAACAAGTTTAGGTCTCAAGGCTAGGAAATGGGAATCTCATGTTAGATACTTTGGACAACACCACACCAAGTGGGGACACCTCACTAGGTCATATTTTGCAAATAGAAATTTAGAATGATGGCTTAGATTCAGAGGGTAGAAGTCCCACATTCACTAAGCTAGGTTAATTGACTTTCTCAAATGATGGCATCTTACCACCCTTTGTGCAGAGCCCTCACTCCAACAAATCACTGATTCAAGGCAATTCTCAGTCAGGGCATTGCATGAACATAGCACTATATTCATACTCATATCCACTTAATGAATCATGATGGGGAGCATAATCATTTAGGTTGTTATGTAGTTATTAAGTTGATACTAGTCCATTTGTAAAGGCCTAAGGCTCATTGGTGATTCTATAAACCTNGAGTCCTTAGGACCTATGGGACATTTTGGCTTAGAATAGTTAGGAATGTGTTAGGAAATAGGTTGTTATACCTTAAATAAGGTCCTAGGATAGTTTAGAGTCCCTAGGTTCCAATCTATTCAAGAATAGTCTAAAACAGTAAAAAGTTGCTAAGCAACTTTACAAAAAGTGCTTAAAAGTTGTCATATGTAAGTTTCAACCGATTACAACTGAATATCAGATAGTTGATCGGTGAAACACACTTATATAAGTTTCATACAACCTTCCCAAGAGGAGAGGATGTAAACATTTTTATTCAAAATCAATAAAATCCCTATTTTTTCCTTAAAAATCACTGTATTTCTGATTCTACACAGGCTGTACGGATTGGCAGCGATAGTTTAATGGTTGGAGAAGATGCTCTGCTGAACTATCCTTTGAATGCATTTGGTTTGAAGTGTTTTTGTGGTCTGCAGACAAAGTTATCACATTTTTCCTCCTACTACCTAGGAAACCCTAGTTCCAGCAGGGTTTTGGGCAAATGGGGTTATAGCTCGTGACTATACCATCCATTCTGCACAAAACCCAATAAAAATGAAAGCTCTGAGAATGTATTTTAGGATTCTGAAAGTAGTAGGATAGGAAGTGAAGGGAGTGAATTATGCTTGCAAGCCCTAGGCCAAATATCATGATGTATTTGGTCCTAAATTATAGGAATTTGAGTATCCAGTGTTA
>MU225430.1:7918242-7935243 GCA_018584345.1 Thuja plicata
TCCAAATTTTGTCAAATTTGGCCTTGTAGCCCTGTTTTGGGAAGTGTCTAAGAAACATAGTTAAAAGTTGCAAAAAGTGTGTTTTTGAATCTAGTAATTGTTCTTAAGGATTATTAGAGGTGTATAAAAGTCAGAGCAAGGGTTGAGACCTTTCTTGGAGTCTTATTAGAACCCTTGGCATTTTGGAGCAATTGACCTCAAAGGTCTTAGGAGATCAAGCCTTCCACTATTGCACTCTGCACCAACCCTATATAAAATTAGAGCCTGTCCAAGGTTTTAAAGGCACGAACTCTTCAAGTACTGAACAAAACTCCAAAGGAAGAAAAGGAAGGAGTGAGCTCCTCAAACAGTGGAGAGGATAGAAAGTTAGAGCCAAGAACATCAGGAATTTGGTGCAAGTCTCTTTCCAAACCAATTTCATCAAACCTACATCAAATATGGAAGCTACATTTCAAAGGTTCCAAGTGTAAACAAGGAGCTAGTGTAGGAATGAAACTAGTACACACTAGAGGTAAGTGCTTCTATGTTTCCTATAGCCTAAAATTATTATGTACTAATAATGTTGCATAATATGAAGCATTGGTTTGAGGCCTTCTCCTTCCGCATGAGAAAGCGATTAAAGATTTTTTGGTATAAGGTGACTCGCAGCTAGTTGTCAAGAAATTTTGTAGCCATTATTCATGCAATGAAAAAAGGCTACTGGCTTAGTGGAATAGGGTGTGGGATTTGATGAAATCTTTCAAAGCATTCAACATCAAGTTTTTCCCAAGGAGAAAGAAAATCATGGCCAACACATTGGCAGTATCTGCCAGCTCATTACACGCTATGGAGAAGTCTAAACTAAAGAATTTCTTGGTAGAATTTATTGTGGCCCCAACTATCTTGAATAATATTTAGAACTACCAAGTCTTCCAAGATGATCAACACATCCTTGAGTTCATCATGTGTTCACATGCATTTGAAAAAAAAATTATAGATGAAGAAAAGGAAGAACGTGAGGAACAAACCAACCTAGAAATACCTAATGATCATAGAATTATAAACCTCAAAACTAATTTCATACCCAAAGGGATGGTGGATTCGAAAAGAATTTTTGACAATAATGGGACTGTCGCAAAGAGACAACCTGATCTGGTAACCAAAGGCAAGGAATACAAAATGTATAACCTACAAAAAGAGGATGAGCTTAGATAAGTCCACATCATGAAAGTGGGCACTGAGGATGAGAAAATAAGAATGGTTCAACTCCTTACTGAATATTGAGAAGTTATAGCATGGAGATATGAGGAATTGAAAACCTACAACCCCTCAGTCATAGTCCATGATATCCCCCTGAAACTAGAATCTCAACCTTTCCAACAATCTTAAAGGATAGTGAACCCAATAATGTAATTTTTGATACATAAAGAGGTCCAAAAACTATTGGATGCCAGAATTATCTTTCCGATTTGACTTTCCACTTAGGTCAAAAACTTGGTACCCTCAAGGAAAAATACTAGTGAGATTTAGTTGTGTGTGGATTTATGGAACCAGAACAAGGCTTCCTAAAAGGACAACTATCCACTATCATCTCATGACAAGGTGTTGCAAGTGGTAAATATGTCACAAATGATGTCCTTCATAGATGGCTACTCTAGTTACAATCTGGTGATGGTACAAGAAGAGGATAGGTTAAAGACAAAATTAACCACCAAGTGGGGAACCTTTTCCTATTGACAAATTTTGTTTGGTTTAATCAATGTTAGAGATACTTTACAAAGGGAAATGGACACTACTTTCAAGGATCTCATGGGAAAATGCATCATTATATATATGGATTACCTCAAAGTGTTCTCCAAAAAATGAACAGATCACAATAGTGACCTAAGGAGGGTCCTTTAAAGGTATAGGAGGTATGGGATCTCTCTCAATTCAAAGAAATGTGTATTTGGATTCACAGAAGGAAAACTGCTCAGGCACATAATCTCTAAAGTTGGAATAGTAATGGACCCCAAATGAGTGTAAGTAATTCTCAAATTAGCACCCCCCATAGCCGAAAAGACCTAAAATATTTCTTTGGGAAGATAAACTTTGTGAGGAAGTTCATCAATCATTTTTCTGAAATAGTAAATCCATTGAATGACATGTTGAAGAAGGATGACAAATTAAAATGGACCTCCCTGGTGAGAAAGTCATTTGTAGAGATAAAAACTGTGATTCCCACAACCCCTGTCCTTGTCAACCTAGATTACACATTACCCTTTAAAGTATATTCTTTTGCTTCTGAACATTTATGCAAATGAATCCTCGCACAAAAGAAGGATGGTGAGAGTGAGAGGCTGATAGCATTTATGAGTTTCCCCCTAAGAATGATGAGTTCAAGTACATAAATCTAGACAAATAGTCTTTCCCCCTCGTCAAAGCAATCAAGAAGTTTTGACACTACATTCTAAGGAGAAAAGTGTTCGAAATAGTCCCAAATGCAGTGGTAAAATCCTTTCTAATATAAAATGAATTAGGTGAAAGAAGGATGAAATGGATGGCTATCCTACAAGAGTTTGACCTCAAAATTTAGCCTATGAAACTGGTAAGATGCCAAGGCCTTGAAAAGATGATGTCTAAACTAGAAGAAGGTTTGATATGCCAGACCTACATAGATCAAGGGGTGATTTTGGATATATGGTATCAATACATAGTCTACTACTTGTTGCAAAACCACTATCCTGAAGGGTTGAATGGCTCACAAAGAAGAGCCTTGAAAATTACAAGGAAATCTTACATGGTAAAAAATGGTCAGTTATACAAATGCAACTATGATGGTTTGTACCTAAGATGTCTAGATGGGGTTGAAGAAAAAAAAGTCCTAGTTTATTTCCATGCTAAATATGGAATGGGAAATGGGTCTGCTAAAGTCCCCGCTCAACAAATCTTGAGAGCAAGATACTACTGGACAACAATATTTAGAGACACCAACAAACATGTGAGTTCATGCCATACCTACCAGACCAGTGCAACTGAAGAGAGAAATCTGACAATTCCCTTTCAATAAGTATACAAGGCACATCCTTTAGCCTAATGGGGCTTGGATTTTGTTGGAACAATTTACCCACCCTCTTTTGTAGGTCATTGATTCATCATGATGGCCACAAATTACTACAAGCACTAGATAGAGGTGCAGGCATTGAAAAACTGTACCACCAAAGTGGTAACCAAATTCTTAGAGGAGCACATCAAAACAAAGTTTGGGATGCCATTTTATCTAGTATGTGATAATGCCCCCTCATTCTCCTCTTCTATTCTCATCCAATGGGATTTTTAAAACTAGGTAATCCTAAAATTCTCTTCTAACTATTACCTACAAGGAATTGGTGTAGGAGAATCCACAAAATAAAACCTAACAACAATAATCAAACACCTTCTTAATGAAAACCCCAGAGTCTGGCACATGCAATTGAAATATGCCCTATTGACCAATTGAGTGAGGGTAAACAATGCATTGGGGACTTCCCCATATCAATTGGTCTATAACCTGCAACTGGTTTTTCCTATGAACCTAAAAATACCCATCTTAAGATTTATGGACTAGTACGTCGAAGGTGAAGATTGGGTGCAGGTCTAGCTCATGAACCTCCTTAACCTAGAAGAGAAAAGGACTATGGCCCTAGAATATGTATCAAATAATCAGGCCATTTTCAAGAATTGGTTTGATAGTGTGTGTGTGAGTTAATACACCTTCATGAAATCAGGATAATTAAGCACAATTCTATGGAAAGAAATAACTATTTAATCTAAAGAATTGAACTTAACATCCATGACATCTCATGGTTCTCTAACTATACTTTGCAAGTAGAGCTCTTAGCCTTAATCTTCGTTAGTGATCATCCTAGAAAGAGAAAATATGATAAAAATGCTTGATCTAGCTCTAAATTCTCTCAATTTGCTTCAAAGATGAACTCAAATGCTCATGATATGCTCTCAAATCTCACAATTTGCTTTCAAAGATTCAAAATAATGCTCAATTTCTATCAAATTGTCTATAGTAATGATGCTATGGATTTGAATTTTATAGGATGTGTTTTTTCTTAGAAATGGCCTATATTTATATTAAAATCCCAAGGGTAGGGGGTAGAGTGAACTGACCATGAGTTAATCCTTGGTTGAGTTTGGTCTCTCAAATGGTTTCAAATAAGGGGACAATTTAAATGTTGTCCTCAAAGGGTGGGACAAAATGAGTGGATGAGATTCAAAAGGGTAAATGAGAGGTTGAGATGCAAAATTGGAGTGATCCATCTACAAATGTGTTCTCAATTCTCATTGGCTCTTTTATTTGTGTTGAAAATATATTAGGATTTATTAACTCAATCATTTAATTTATTTGGCCATGTAAGAAATAGGTTCATTTTGAGTTTTGATTTAAACTATACAATTAATTAATTAAAACCAATTGCATAATTTGATTAATCCTTTTAGGCTTGAATTTAATTATTTGATTTCATGATTAATTAATCCCTTGATTTTATTTGATTTAATCCACTTTGATTTGATAAATGTCCATTTAATTGATTTTGATCCATTTTGAAGCATTTTAAGCATTTTGATGAGATTTGTGGATTTTGATGATACTAAAACACCTGGTCAATTTTGGGTGTCTACAAATGCCCCTCTTTGAATTCATGTGTGGAGCACATTGATTCAAAGAAACTTGCATGTCTTGATCACTAATTTGATACTGATTGATTGATTGATAAACTGCTCTGATTTGAAAACCTGATTAATAACTTGCTAACCTGATTGATTTGATGCACTGATTTGAAACTCTAATTTGATAACTATTTTGAATAAGATGCAGAATTCCCCACTAATAAAAGTTTGAAATTCTAATGGCCCAGAATTGATAATATGATGATATATGTCCCCTTGAAAATGAAAACATTTGATGTCTCGATGCAAATATGATGTGATTGATGAAAAAAGTAGATCTAAATGATTTCATTTCTGAAAACATTAAGAATAATGATGATAAGACAGAAGATGCCTCAGTGTGTGGAAAATGCAGATGTAAGTCCTGGGGGGTAAAAATCTCTCCAAAATTAGGTCAAAATAGCTTAAATAGGTTGAAAAACCCAAATTCACTATTCATTTTCACTTTTCACTATTGGGATTTTGCTCTGGTTTTACTGTGATTGAGAGCAATGGTGGTCCCTATCCGAGAGCATCGATTTGAGAGGGTGCACCATTATTAGAGACCATTCAACTATGGACCTCCGGTGATTAATTCGAACCTTCTTGGTGCATTTATTACTCATTTTTAATAGCATTTAATGTCACTTTTGATGCTTTTTAGATTAGATGTAGCAAAATGCCGCCTACGAACTTTTAAATGACACGTAGAATAGGGAAATGTCATGTCTGTGTAGTCAAATGATGCATATGAGGTGTTAAAAACTACATAGCAATTAGCTCAAAATATAAACCCCATGTGTGAAATGACGCATGGGAAATCCATTTGAAAATTTAAGATTTTAATGACGCGTATCATAGTTTGAATGACGCATAGATTTTGCAAATGTCACATATGTTGTAAAGCAATGCCTCCATCACTTTAAATGATGTGTATGATGTTTTCAATGATGCATAGCATAAAATTATGCTTCTGCATAGTGAAATGATGCATAGCATGATATGTGATGAAAACCTGATTTAGAATAAAACAAGTTGTCGTCAGTTGATCATATGGATGACCAGATTGATTGTCAAGCTAAAAAGATGTGATTCCATGATGTTACTTAGTGTTTAGGATATTATAATAATCATACTAGTGAATTTTTGATGTGTCAATCATATTGATTAAAAGATATTACAAATATATCCCTTCTCAAGATCTAGAGGTCAAGAACAACAGGTTGATGTGCTCGAAAAGAGAAAAGGTAGTTTTAATGTGTTTGATTGACTTATAATGATCCACCAATAAAAAGATACTGATATAATTCACTTCATTTGCAAAATGTAGGCACATTACCATAAGTTGTATTTACGGAATGTAGCAGCTTGGGTCTTCGATCTGGTAGATGAGTTGACCCCTCCAGAGAGATGTACGATCAAGACATGTGGGCTCAGATTCCTTCTAGATCTTCCTCGATTTCAGTTGAACCAAGGTTTATTGATAGCTATGGTAGAGAGTTGGCAATCTTACCATAATACTTTCCATTTACCCCTCGGCGAGATGACCATCACACCAGAGGATGTATATAGATTATTGAGGATCCCAACACATGCAAAGCAGATTTACTATGATCAGGTCTATGATGGCAGTGCATGTAGACAAGTGTTCAGAGATGCTACTATTGGTGATGATAGCATTACATGGGTGTAGTTTTCTTCATTTCCTACTTTTCCAGCTTTGCTAGGAGCCATGATTGGAAGACATCTCTTACCGAATAAGAGAGGTCATGGTTTTTCAGTTGGATGGGGCCGTATTCTAGAGGACTTGATTGCGCATCCTCAGAGATGAGACTGGGGATCTTATGTGCTAGCACAGTTGTATCATGATTTACATGAGGTGGTATATAGCCACAGTGTGGCTATTTCTACAAGTGGATTATTTTTACAGTTATGGACCTAGGAGCATATACTGGTTATGAGACTCATATTGGCATGAGTACAAGATCGAGGATATCCTTACACATTTCTATATGATGGCATGATTGTCCAGCATCGTTTAGGCAAGGTTGAGTTCTGGCGTTAGACCATCGACGATATTGATCAGGTCGTATGGAGACCATACTTGGGCTACAAGGGATGGAAAGAGGATGATGATGAGCTTCCATACATGTTTTCCCCTCGGTAGATGATTGGTCAATCACCACTATGTATAGAGAGATTCTATTTTGGGAGAGATCTTCGTCAGTTTGGCCGTGTGTAGGATATGTCATAGGGTATGGAATTGTATGCTAGAGTGTAGGAAGAGTGATCCATGTGTTGGAAAGTTGACTCCTAGAGGACATATGAATATTTTTGTGTTGTCATCATGGAAAAAAGTCATATTAAGTTTCTATCAAAGATAACTTAGAAGATAAAATGACTAAGTATGGAAACAGGGCAGACAAAGATATACAATGATCAGCACATCAACGCACATGCAAGAGATCAAATCAGAGTATATGAATTTAGATATATGTTCTATGTGATGTCTACATACTAAGTCTAGACATGCATGGTATGGCATATTAGTACAGAGAACTTATAGACAGATCAGTACACTAGCAGTGCAGAAGACAAAGCATGGAAGTCGACTAGTGTTTTGATTAGCGTGAATCATTTTGTTATGTAATGGCCAAGCACCTTCGATAATATGTTTGTAATGATGTAATTAGTATTGTTGTAAACACACTTAATCTGACTTGCTTAGAAGCATTGTGTATTATGTTTTAGGGCCGACCATAAGTCTTATTTTGGGTCACGTCTATTCGGGTATGAACATATAAGTATGTAATATAAAGTTATGTTACAGGTGTAAAATATTATGTAAGAGAAAGATATAGAAGAGTAGTATGATGAAGTCAGTATGAGATAAATCTCTTTAAGAGAGTAAGAGCATTCACGCATATACGAAACTCATCAGACAAGAGTGTCATCACAGTAGTTCACTTTTGATATAGTGTATATCAACTATCAGAAGGTTGTAGCCTTCATCTTATTGGGCAGTTAGCCTAGGCAGTGAGCTATATACCTTTAACAGGGTTTTGTAAAGAATCCTAATAGGGTCAGACCTTTAACCAGGTCATTGTACTTACATTGTAAAGATTGCTTCTAATAGGGCAAAGGAACTTTAGTGGGTTCATTAGAATAGTACAATATTTGTGGGTACTAATTCCCACCGGGGTTTTCCTCTGATCAAAGTTTCCCCATAATCATATCATCTATTATGAGTTCTTATGTTAAGCTTCATTTAATGTATGTTTTATTTATGTTTAAGTTGGTGAAAATTAATAAATAGACAAACATTGATTCACCCCCCTCCTCTCAGTCTTTCTAACACCATGTGGGGAGCTTAGGTTTATTATTGTTTTGCATGTTTAGAGATTGAGTGGCTAAGCCATGTTAGATGGGATATGATGGATCATATAGCTAATGTAGATATGTTCTCTAAGTATCAAGAGTGGTTTTCTTAGCATAGATTCACTATATTCATAGATCCAGTGGAGCCTATTCCTGATGTTGATGAGATGTCTACTGATGATGGAGATGGAGATGATGGTGGTGATGGTGGAAGGAGACCCTGGAGGTAGATAGTATAGAGAGTACCTTGAGTATAGAGAGCTACACAACTGCAGATGTAGGGTGGTCATGTTAGAGCTTGATTTGGTGGGTTCGGTCATCCTAGACAGAGGTGTGTACAGATTCTGATGAAGAGATAGGTGCAGGCCATTCCAGCTACAGCTTGGGCAGGACAAAGACATAGATGAGTGTAGGTAGCTAAGTTGGTTCCTTTATAGGGCCAGGATCAGCTGAGACCAGTACCTCCACAGAGACAAGGATAGGAACTTCCTTAGGCAGATCCATAGGTTAGTGCAAAACAAGTGATACCATAGGTACCTTTAGCACCTCAGGCCCTTCAGGCACCTCTAGCATCTCAGGAACCTCCAGTTCCTCCTATTTTTGACAAATTAGTACATGATGTGTGAGGATTACAGGCAGGGATGACTACAGTTACTAGACAATTAGATCAGGTTACTACGATGTTACAACAGTTCTTGGCTACCCTTGCTCAGTTACCAATGAGTGCTAGCACAATTTAGGCACCACCTTCCACACATGATAGAGTAGGTGACAGGAGTCCTGATGGGTCAGTGGATGGATTTGGTGTTGTTTGAGATGGATTAGGTACCCCAACTGGGTCTTGAGACATGAGCTTGATATATGGATTTTGTATTGATGTATCATATCAAGTTTTGATCAGGACTTTGATGTATGGATCATGTTGACAATGTATCTTTGATATACTGATTTGTTATAGACATTTGATGATGGAAATTTATCTATGATTCTCTTTGATTGATTTCCCTTTGATGTTGATTTGATGTGAGATTCCTTATATGCATATCTATATGATTTCTATGATGTAGTTACTTTTTATTTATGCTATGGATGCAATGTTTTAGAATATGACATAAATAGATGAATTCAAATGATGATTATGCAACTACTTCTATATGATTTTGATTTTAATTTTGATGTATGGTTTATGCAATGCAATGATATGGATGAAATACTCAGTGCAATGGTAAAATGAATGCAACTATCTTTGTTTTTGAATTTTGATGTATGCAACTTAATTTATGAAATGCATTTCTAAAAGATGAAGGATAAATGAATAATGATTAATGTACACTTTTCTTTTTGTTTTCGCTCAAGATATTTATAGATAATGATTAATGATTAATGTTATGAATGAAAAAGATAATCTCACATAATTGATTTGAAACCATTGAAATTATGATGTAACCCCCAAAAATTGATGAACCCCTTGTACTTGGAAAAAATTACTTTAAATAATGCAATTAAGCTAACATGAAAATGCAATGCAATGCAACTAAAGGTCACTAGATTTTTGCGAAAGAATTGAAAAAGAGATATATTTTCATCATTGAGCATTGTGGAACTAGAAGTCGATAGAATCCTTACTAGTGCCACTGCGACCATAAGAATATGAATATGACTTTCATCTCAGTTGGTAACCTCTTTTAGGAACTTGGTACAACCCTCACTAGTTGAATGACCAATTATGGGAGTATGATTACCAGTGTCAACAGATTCAATGTTGCAAGTGGATTTTGGTATTAAGATATTGAAAATCTAAATAGCCAAGGTATCCTTTTGCGTAAAAAAAAAAAGGTTAACCCTCCTTCCTATATGAATGTTCTCTATGGTTCTTTGATGACCATGTCCTTAGACAAATTCACACAAGTTAAATAATCTCCCTCAAAATAGTCACACAAAAGCCAAGAAAACATCATCTCTCCATCATTGCCAATCTAGTTGACACATCATCGATTAACTAAAAAGACATGAATCAAAAAAATCAATGAAAAACTCATCAAAAACTTCAAGTGTATCGCAATGTATCAAGATTTTCAAAAATAATTCCAAACATTATGATTTTTTATGGTGTTGCCAGTTTTTAATCCTTATAAAATAAGTCTATGAAACTCAAGGATCATGTTGTAGGATCAAACTATTTAGGGTTTAACAATGATATCCATCAAAGGTTCCAAAATCTCTCTCCTCTGAATCTGAATATCTACTTCTGCTGTGTGACTAAGATTGTGCACTTTTGAATCTGTTTAGTACCAAAAATCCATGATGATTGCCCCCAAGTGATAAATGTGATCAATGTGAAACTTAGGGCAAATGAGACCTAGAATGCAATAATGCAGCTAGAAGACTTTATTATGACTTATGCACAAATGACGGATGCAATAAGGATATGGAAAAATGAGATGGTGAAAGGCAATATGTACAAATGCAAATAGGAAAGACCTAAAGGACAAAAGGTGCCTGTTTCCAGGTTTTCACCTTTTGGGATTATTGCTTTTTTTTTTCTCTTTTTTTGCTTTTTTTGCTACCAAGGCGCCTATTGCTAGGTTTTCACCAAGGCATTTTTCTCTTTTTCAATTTTATTTTTTATTTTTATTTTTATCATCAAGGTGCCTATTTGCTAGGTTTTCACCAAGACAAGATTTTTTATTTTTCAATGTTCTTGATTTCTTCATGCTTAATTTTCTCCTTTTTCTGATTTTTCTACTTTTCCAATATTTTTGGCTTTTTGATCTTTCTATTTTTTTTTTTTTGATCTTTTTCTCCTTTTTTTTGATTTTTACTTTTTCTCATGTACAAAGAAAATGCTAACTCATCTAATTCTCTCATCTGATACTCTTTCCTCTGATACTCTCTCATCTGATTAGGTATGAAACCTCTTTAAATGGATGTTATTAATGGGTTCTTGTAAATCATCCCCATCACAATCGGCCAATTTGTAAGTCCCCATTCCAAAAGAAGAAACAATGACAAAATGACCAAGCCAATTTTTTTCCCATTTTCCTTTCTTTTCCCTATCTGCTTGATTTTAGGGTTTTCTATTAACACTAAGTCTCCCACTTGAAAGGATCTTGGTTTAATATGCTTGTTGTAGTTTCTTGAAATTTGATTCTGATACACTTTCAAATGATCATATGCTTGTGCTTGATGTTCCTCCAACAATTCCAATTGTTGAAGTCAGGCAACCCTATAATCCTCATCTGCGATTAATCCATTTAGTGACACTCTTAAGGATGGTATTTCAACTTCTAAGGGTAGAACACCTTCGGCCCCATAAACCAAGGAAAATGGTGTAGCTCTTGTTGGTGTACAGATTCTAGTTCTATAGGCCCACAATGCCGGGAAAATATGAATATGCCATTCTCTTCTTGACTTATCAACTGATCTCTTCAAAATTTTGAGGATATTATTGTTTGTAGCTTCAACTTGTCCATTACCTTAAGGATAGTAAATGGAGGAAGAATGGTGAATAATATGGAATGTTTCACATAATTCATCCACATCCTTGTTCTTGAATTGTTTTCCATTGTCCATAATGATGGCATGAGGAATACCATATCGACAAATAATGTGATTAAAGATAAACATGGAAATTTTCTTCCTTGTGGCATTTGTCAAAGGAATGGCCTCTACCCGCTTAGTGAAATATTCTATCACTGTAAGGATATACTTATGTCCATTAGAAGATGGTGTGTAAATCATCCCAATTAAGTCAAAACCCCATTGATAAAAAGACCATGGTGTAAAAAAAGGTTGTAATTCTTGTGCATGTGCATGAATCATGTCACCATGATATTGGAATTTAGCACACACTTTCAAAAATTGACAAGCATCTTTCTCTAAGGTTTTCCAAAAATATCCCATGTGAAGGATTTTCTTTGCTAAATTTAATCCACTAGAATGTGACCCACAAATCCCCTCGTGGACATCTCTTAAAGCTAACATAGATTCCTCTTCCTCTAGACATCTAAGGAGAATTCTATCAAGACCCTTACGATACAATTTGTTAGATAGAATCGTATAACGAGCCGATTGGCTAATGAAATGTCATTTTTGGGCTCGGGTTTGGTCCAAAGATAAGGTTTGGATTTTAAGATAAGTATAAATTGGTGCATACCAAGGTGATTCATGTTGATTAAGAAGGTCAATAGTTTGGGTATCGGGTAAATCAAATGGCGGTTTTGCCAATTCTTCCACCAAGAATTTGTGCCTCGCATTCTGATCAGGCATTTGGAGTAATGAAGCTAAAGTAGTCATTGCATCGGATGCTCTATTTTAGTCTCTTGGAATTTTCTCAAAGGTAATCAAAGAAAAATATTTATTCCAATCATCCACCATCCTTTTATATGGAATCAATTTTTCATCTTTGTTATTGTATTCATCATTGACTTGGTTGATGACTAATTGAGAGTCTCCATACACTTGTAATTATGTGACATTCCATTCCAAAGTCATTTTGAGACCTATGAACAAAGCTTCATATTCAACAATATTATTTGTGCAAGGGAACAATAGTTTCTAAGATTTTGGAATTGTGCAACCTTGAAGTGTTATCAATAAAATGCCTGCACCTGAACCACTTTGAGTATAGGATCCATCAAAATATAGAGTCCATGTCTTTGCTTCCACATTAACAATATTTGAATCAAGAAATTCCACTTTAATTGGATGTGTAGACTCTAAAGGATGTTTGGCAAACTGATCAGCAATTACTTGTCCCTTGATTTCTTTCCTGTCCACATTATCAATTTCAAACTCACTAAGTACCATTACCCACTTTGCAATTCTTCATGTTAGGGCTGTTTTACTAAGTAGATACTTCAAAGGATCAATCTTGGAAATTAAATTCACTTTATACATCAAAATTTATTGTCTAAGATTTTGAGAGGCAAACACCATAGCTAGGCAAGCCCTTTCCATGAAGCTATAGTTCAATTCATGCTTTATCAATGTTCTACTCAAGTAGTAAATGGCTCTTTCTTTTCCTTCATTGTCTTCTTGTGCCAATAGGACCCCTAATGATTTCTTCATTGCTGATATGTAAAGTAAGAAAGGTTTGCCTTTAATAGGTGACATTAAGATGGGAAAATTCACCAAGTATGTTTTTAACAATGTGAAATCTTTGTCACACTCTTCATCCCATGTAAAAATAGTGTCCTTATGTAGCAACCTTGTGAATTAATGGCATTTTTCTGCTAATTGGGAAATAAACCTCCTTATAGATTGAATTTTTCCTTGAAGAGACCTCATTTGGCTAATATTCTTAGGAATTTCCATGTCCATTATTGCTTGTACTTTCTTGGGATCTACTTCAATGCCTTTTTCAAAAACAATGTAACCTAGGAGTTTGTTGGATTGTACCCCAAAAGAACACTTCTTGGGATTGAGTCTCACTTTGAATTGTTCTAGCCTTGTGAAAATATTGTCTAATATTGGTAAGTGATCCTTTATTTTATGTAATTTTTCTAGAATATCATCCACATAGTCTTGTAAAAAGGTATGCATCATATCGTGGAAGATGGTAGTCATTGCTCTTTGGTAAGTGGCTCCAGCATTTTTGAGACTGAAGGGCATTACATTCCAACAAAAGGTACCCCATGGGTACATAAAAGTTGTCTTTTGTTGGTCTTTGGGTGTGATTCTAATTTGATTATATCCACTAAATCCATCCATCAAGGAAAGCATAGAATGACGTATTGTCAATTCCACTATTGTATCAATGCTAGGTAGTGGAAAATCATCTTTTGGGAAAGCAAGATTGAGATCTCTAAAATTTGTGCAAACTCTAATAGATTTGTCATGTTTTGTAACTGGTACAATGTTGGATATCTATTCTCCATATGCAATTACTGTTATTAATCCAACCTTAAGGAGCTTTTACAATGCTGCTTTTACTAAAAGAGCCACATGAGGGTGCATCTTTCTCAAATTTTTTTTGATGGGATTCACACCAGGTTTCACATTTAAATGATGCATTATGAAACTTGGATCTAACCATGGCATGTCAGAAAAAGACCATTTTGATGGTGCACAAAGTTAATTTTCTTTCCTTGAAATAATTTTATGAACTCCTTCCTTTCTGATGGACTCAAAGATGCGGCTAAATGAACAAACTTAGGATCCTCTTTGGTGCAAATGTTAACTTTCTCTATTGGTTCAATAAGGATGGGTGATCTTTCATCTTCCTATTTGGGTAGGTCATCCAACCTCTCTTCCTTAGGTGCCACAATTGGGTTTTCACTTTTGGAAACATCTTATATTTTGACTTTTTTAGGTTCTAGCACTGCCACATGGTGGTTTTCACCACTAGACCTTTTCATTTTTTATTATTTTTTGATTTTATTTTTTGGACTGAGAGGTTGGACCCATGCCTCTATCATCATGTCCAGATTCTATTCATTAGTGGAAGAAGATGGCTCAACCGCATTTAGGTATTGGTCCATAGCAAGGTCATTGCGAAAGTATAATAGGTCAGTTGGTTTGAATAAATCCCAATCAATTAGTTCGGGGTGCATTAAGGATAAGAATTCATTTGGAAAATTATCTTTCAAAGGCTTTAAGAATATGACCTCATTTAAAGGTTCATACATTGTTTTTCTTAGATCTATGACATGGGCTTCCTCAAGATGTTCCATGGAAGTTGGATCAAAGTCTCCTTCACTAGAGTCTTCTTTGATTTCCATGGGAAAGAATGCATGTGGATTAAATACAACATTAGAATCACCACCCACGAAGGTACCCAAGGTTCACCTACTATTGACTAGTCCTAGATTCTTTCCCTATTTTGGATTCTTGAGTTTCACTTGAAAATTGTGTAGAATTCGAGCCTTGATGTTCATTTTCTTGCCTTGTAACATTGGGAATAGTTGCATATTTGTGAATAACATCAACTTCTATGTCATGAAAAGACTCTTTGGAAAAGGAATCCCACTCATACTCCTTTGAATAATCTTCACTTTTGGAACTAACCATGTGCACACGTTCGTGGGAATCATGCATTGGACTTGAAATTTCTCCTTTATGTTGAAAACCTATTCCGACTTTCTCTTCTTTTGCTCTCCAAGCTAGTTCAATGGGTTCATATAATCCTCTATTTAAAAATCCTAAGGGTCATCTTCCCTTATATCCCATTTTTTCATGATTTGATATCCTTTCCCATATTGATCAGTTTGAATGTTGATGTGTTGCACCCTTTCAATAGAATGATTCAAAGTGTCCTCTTCCTTATAGAGCCATTGTAGTACTTCATTATCCTCCTTCTCTAAGGCAGATTTATCACTCTCTCTTACAAAATGAGAATTGTATTTATGAGGGGGATGAGCACTTGATGGCTTCCCATGTGTCCTAGGAGAGGTTGGTAAATAAAATAGGGAAACAAAATATTACCCCACCCCTTGGAGTTGATTTTACATTGTTTTTCAAAGGTGTGCATCAATTCACCCATCTTTTGATAGTGATCCTTCTTAGCTTGTTCTCTTTCTTCCTTGGTAGGTTTCTAAGCTTCCATCCTCAATGTTGAAGTCTTAACTTCATTATCATGTGAATTTTGACCCTCCTAACTCATCTTTTTTTTTTCCCTTAGTTGTTGTAGTTGAGTTAATTTAATTAGGGTTTGAGATGGAAGTAGCATTTGATGTCAACTTCAAACTTTCCTTATTGGGTTCTTCAATAGAATCATTATGGATGACTCCTTCCCTATTGTGAGGAATAAATAATTCATGACTTGGCTTCAATGTATTTCATTATTGGAAGGGATTTGTGTTAGAATAGTCCCAAAGGATAACTGAGAGGGGGGGTGAATCAGTTATCAGTTAATTTAATTATTTTCTCTTATTAACTCTAGAATACAATAATGTAAACACACATTTAGATAACACAATATACAACACCACAATTTGGTTATGGGGAAACCAAATGGTAAAAACCCCAGTGGGAATTTGCACCCACAATGAGCTATACTATTTATAATAATCCCTATTAGAAGATCTTGCAACCCTTTTAGGATTTATTCTTTACAATGCAATAAGTATAGTGACCTGGTTAAGGGTCTGACCCTGTTAAGAGTCTTTTACAGATAACCCTATTAAGGGTGAGGACTCACTATCCAAAATCTCACTGCTTTAATGGTGAAGGCTATAACCTTCTATAGAAGAGATATGCACTATATCTGATGATGAACTGTAGAGTAGACCTGCTGTCTTGATCATTTCCAATGTATTTTAATCTTCCACTGCTTCTTCACATAGATCCTTGATGAATGAAACATAACTAATATTCTTGTCTGTACTTTTTTTGTCTCTTTTCTTATCATTCATACTTATCGTTCACAAATGAACTACTATAAGTATCTTTCTCAAAGTATAAGATCTTGGGACCTTTTAGGCAACTCTTCATAACATCCTTGTTGGATAAACTAACCGTGCAAGAATAATTACAACCGCACAATATAAACTGAATAGACGCGACGCTTCACAAAGTCAGCTTCACCAAATTAACTCTAACATTGCAATCTTGTTGAAACACATTTGGCACCTTTAGATAACTATCTTCAACTCATAATTAAACTTTAATATAAACATTCATATTCCAGAGATAAGAAAAACTCAAGAACCAATGCTAATACGTCGGCTCTATATAGATAAACTTCAGAAACTATAACTGCCACTAACATAATTACACAACACAACTGAAAATTTGTATCTGAGTCTGCGTGTATGAACAAAGCATCCAACACATGTATAAAACATGAATATAACCGCGCAAGGCTTAATAGAATCATTTTGATAAGTACATATAGGACACTGCTGTATATTATATGTTGTCATCAATGACAAACATACAATCAACTAGCTGCTAGAAGTAAATCTCCAACAATCTCCCCCTTTGACATTGATGGCAACATATGATATTAAAAACATCTTCAGC
>MU225430.1:7935293-7946847 GCA_018584345.1 Thuja plicata
ACACGATTATATACTCCCCCATAGTATATGCCCCCCCTTACTACATACTCCCCCTTTGACATCAATGGAAAAGGGTGCCATAAACAATTAGGCACAGGTACTACTCTAGAAATAGAGTAGTCAACCATTCATCAGTCACCATGGACTGATGTACTTGCTACTTTATCTAATTAGACTCAGGAAAGGGAATTACTCCCAACTTCTCCCTGAGATACTCAAAATTATCTTTTGATAAAGGCTTTGTGAAAATATTTGCCAATTGTTCTTTAGTGCTCACATAGTCCAATTTTACTTCTTTGTCTGCAACTTTTTCTCTAAGAAAATGGTATTTGATCTCAATGTGTTTTGTCTTTGCGTGCATCATAGGGTTCTTGGATATGTTGATAGTGCTAGTGTTATCACAGTGAATAACAATAGGATAATCAACCTGAATACCAAAATATTTAACCATCTTCTTGATCCAAACCATTGTCAAGTAATTTAATGTTGCTGCAACATATTCAGCTTTTGTTGTTGACTAAGAGATACAATTCTGCTTCTTTCTTATCCAAGAAACCAACCTATCTCCAATAAATACTGATCCTCCTGAAGTACTCTTCCTATCATCAATAAAACCTACCCAATCTGCATCTGTATATACATGAAGTTGTACATTCTCTAATTTAGGATACCATAAACCACAGTCTATAGTTTCCTTTAGATATCTGAATATTATATTTATTGCCATTAGGTGATTCTTCTTGGGTTCAGTTGCAAATCTACCAACAATGCCAACTGCATTAGATATGTCTAGTCTTGATTGAATAAGATATATAAGTTTTCCAATCACAGACTTGTACAATTTATTATCAACTGTTGTGGAATCATCCTCTTTAGAAAGCTTTCTTCTTGTTATCATAGGAGTGCATACTGGCTTATAGTCTTCCATCTTGAAAATCTTTAATATTTCCTTCACATATTTTGACTGATTTATGAATATTCGTTTATCTATCTTCTTTACATTCAATCCCAAAAAATATTTTATAGGACCAATCATGCTCATTTCAAATTCATCCTGAATTTCTTTTTCAAATTCTACTCTAAGCTTGTCATTACCTCCAAAGATAATGTCATCAACAAATATGGAAAAAAGTAGTAATCCATCAGGTGTCTCTGTTATGAATAAGTTTCAATCTACTGCTCCTTTCTTGAATCCAATCTTGGTAAGATAACCATCTAGTCTCTCATACCAAGCTCTTGGGGTCTGTTTAAGTCCATAGAGTGTTTTCTTCAATCTACATACCATGTTTGGTTTATCTGATAGATTAAAGCCTTTAGGTTGTTCTATGTAGACTTCTTCCTTCAAGTCACCATTTAGAAAGGCTGATTTGACATCCATTTGATATACTTTAAAATTTTTGAATGTTGCAGAGGCCAAGAAGAACTTAATGGATTCTAGTCTGCTCACAGGGGAAAATGTGTTAGTGTAATCTATTCCTTCCCTCTATGCATATCCTTTACACACCAGTCTTTCTTTATTTCTGACCACTGTACCATCTTCATTCATCTTATTCCTGAATACCCATTTTGTTCCAATCACATTTTTGTCACTAGGTCTAGGAACCAATTCCCATGTATCATTTTTTATTATTTGATCTAATTCTTCTTCCATTTATTTCTACCAATCAGAATCCTTGCAAGCATCTTCAACACTTAAAGGTTCAATCTGTGAAAGTAAACATGCCTCTTCATCCACTATTAAACTTTTTTCTTTAAATCTAGTCAAAACACTACTGCTCTGATCTCCAATGATATCATCTTTTTAATGGTACCTAAATGTGAATTTTGAAACTTTATGTGTGACATCCTCCTCTGTAATGTGTGATTCTTCTTTGCTTGATTCAGGGTCATTGCATGATACATCAATACAATCAAACATTTCTTCTATAACAGTTTTCTTGTTGCTAGGCCTAGGTTCATCTTCAGTCATAGGTGCATATTCATAGTACCTCTCTTGAACCATGAACTTCTCATCAATCTTTACATGAGTACTTTCAATTATCTTCTTTAATCTCAAATTAAAACATCTATATGCTTTTCTTTTAGTAGAGTAACCAAGGAAAATACCTTCATTGCTTCTAGCATCAAACTTACCAACACCATCATCTCTCTTGATATAACATTTTCTGCCAAAGATTTTGAAGTATTTTACTATAGGTACATTACCAAACCAAAGTTCATAAGGTGTCTTATCTGTGCCTGGCCTTAGTTGTGTTCTATTGATAGTATAGACTATTGTATTGACTGAATCTCTCCAATAGGTTTGCGCAACTATCTTTTGATCCCATGTTCTTTGCAGTACTCATAAAACTAGTCAGAGGTGAATTCTCCTCCTCTATCTAATCTTAGACATTTTATTTTTATTCTAGATTCATTCTCAACCTTAGATTTGAATATTTTGAATTTCTCAAAGGCTTCAGACTTCTCCTTTAAGAATGCAACCCACGTCACCCTTGAAAAATCATCAACAAACAAAATGAAATAACTTTCTCCATAGTATGATCTTGTTTGAGTAGGACCACATAAGTCTGTATGCACTAGGTCTAATTTGTTTTTAGCTGAGTTCTTCTTTCTTCTAAAAGAGCTCCTTACACACTTTCCCATAACACATTCCCTGCACATTGTGTCAACTAGTCTTGCAATACTTGGAAGGTCTGTAACCTCCTTGAGATTTCTTATCTTTACTATATTGTCAAATTTGATATGAAAGAGTCTCTTTTGCCATAACCAACTATCATCTACTTTTGCAACAAAACAACTTACATCTGAATTAAGCTGAAAAACATTACCTTTTGTTTTTGAGCATGATGCAATCATGTCTCCTTCTTTGCTGTTAATAATTCATTTGTTGTCTTTGAATTCCAAATGATAACCTTTGTCAAGTAGTTGTCCAACACTTAGTAAGTTGTTATGTAATCCATCAACATATAGAACATCATCTATCTTGTTCTTTCCATCCAGGGTGATAGATCCTGTACCTATGACAGGTTTAGGAGTGTTATCTCCAAATATAACCATAGCACCTTTTTACTTGTCCATATGAACAAAATTATTTTTATCACATGTCATGTGGTGAGAACATTCACTGTCAATGATACAATTATTTTTGATGTCTGCTTTGGAAATTAGGGCTAGCTTTTGTGCTTCCTTTTCATCTTCAATGTCCATTTCCTCAAGAAATTTTTCCATGTCTTTAAGGGAAATGAATCCAATTTCATCCTCTCCTGAATCTTCATCTGTTACACCTTCTTCAGCATGGTAGCATTCCTTTTTGTATTTAGGTTTGTAATCGAATCTGAACTTCTTGACTCTGTGGGACACTTGGATGCAAAGTGACCAATCTTGTTGCATGAAAAACATTTGAATGGAAGTTGTCCTTCATACTTTCCTTTTCCTTTCTTTTCTCTTTTAGACATCATGGAAATAATTTCTTCTATTTCTTCATCAACTTCTTCTTTCTCATTAGAAATGTGTAAAGTTTTCTTACCATGTATTGATGCTTTGAAGGTTGTTTCACTTTTGGGTTCAGTCTTCAATCTTGATATCTCAAATGTAGAGATTTTACTGATCAAAGTCTCTCTCTTGAAGTCCTTTGAAAATTGCATGGTTTCATCTAGAATATTGATCTTTCTCTCATAGTCTACTGTCAATGTAGTCATCATCTTGTCCATTATGTCTTCTTCTGAAATTTATCCACCATTGTTTTTTATTCCAGAAACTACTTCATTTATCCTTTGATTGTAGGCTCTGATGTTCTCTTCAGGTAACATCTCAAGATTGTTGTATTTATTTTTCCATGTCTTCCTCTGTGCATTAATTTCTTGGGTATCTCCTTCAAACATGTCTTCTAAATACTTCCATATTGTGCATGCCTTGTCTACTTTCTTGATCTCATAGAATTCACTGTCAGATAGTGCACTTATAAGGGCTTCTTTGGAAATTGCATTACCTGTGAATGTATCCTTTTGTTTACTAGTAGCATCATCTTTTGTGAGGTCTTTTAGAGAGGGAATAACAACTTCTTGTGTGGCTATCTCAAAGATATAAAAACCAACACACTTTAGATGTGTTATCATTTTGTTCTTCCAATCTAGATAATTCTCTCCATCAAACTTAGGACTCTCTTTTCTAAAGTATTCCATCTGATCTACCTTAAGCTGTTAGAATTTCTCTTCAAGGCACTTGGCTCTAATACAAATTGTTAGAATAGTCCCAAAGGATAACTGAGAGGGGGGGTGAGTCAGTTATCAATTAATTTAATTATTTTATCTTATTAACTCTAGAATACAATAATGTAAATGCACATTCAGATAACATAATAGACAACACCACAATTTGGTTATGGGGAAACCAAATGGTAAAAACCCCGATGGGAATTAGCACCCACAATGAACTATACTTGTTTATAATAATCCTTGTTAGAAGATCTTGAACCATGTTAGGATTTATTCTTTACAATGAAATAAGTATAGTGACCTGGTTAAGGGTCTGACCCTATTAGGAGTCTTTTACATATAACCCTGTTAAGGGTGAGGACTCACTATCCAAAAGCTCACTACTTCAATGGTGAAGGATAAAACATTCTGTAGAATAGATATGCACTATATCTAATGATGAACTATAGAGTAGACCTATTTTCTTGATTAGTTCCAATGTATTGTAATCTTCCACTACTTCTTCACATAGATCCTTGATGAATGAAACACAACTGATATTTTGCTTTGTACTTTTTCTGTCTCTTTTCTTATCATTCACACTTATCATTCAAAAATGAACTACTATAATTATCTTCCTCAAAGTATAAGATCATGGGACCTATTAGGAAACTCTTCATAACATCCTTTTCGGCTAAACTAACCATGCAAGCATAATTAAAACTGCACCATAAAACTGAATAGATGCGACGCTTCACAAAGTTGGCTTCACCAAATTAACTCTAACATTGCAATCTTGTTGAAACATGTTTGGCACCTTTAGATAACTATCTTTGACTCATAATTAAATTTTAATATAAAAATTCATATTCCAAAAATAAGCACAACTCAAGAACCAATGCTAATACGTTGGCTCTGTACAAATAAACTTCAAAAACTGTAACTACCCACTAACAGAATTACACAACACAACTGAAACTTCATATCTGAGTCTGTGTGTATGAACAAAGAAACAAAAGCATGTCTAAAACATAAATATAACCATGCAAGGATTAATAGCATCATTATGATAAGTACATACAAAACACTACTATATATTATATGTTTTCATCAATGAAAAAAATACAATCAACTAGCTGCCAGAAGTAAATCTCCAACAATTTGAATCTCCTCCAATTGTGATCTCCTCACCTCTATGTGGAAACTTTATGCATTGGTGATAAGTAGAAGGTACTACTTGCATCTCATGAATCCATGGTCTTCCCAATAGGATATTATAATTTAATTTCATGTCGAGAACTTGACATATGGTATCTTTTTTGATAGGTCCCACTTGGATAGTTAAAACAATCATGCCTTTTGAAGATATTTCTTCCTCATCGTAAGCCTTAATGGTGATTTGTTTCTTAGGTTCAATAGATGATTCAGATATGCCTAAAGACTTGACAAGGTTTAAATTAAAAATATTGAGGCCGGCTCCCTCATCAGTGAGAAATCTCTTAACCCTATGTCTTTGGATTAGCACTTCTATATGCAAGGGAAAATTTTGATAGTGGGTATTAGACATGTCATCTTGTTCGGAGAACGAAAGGCAATGAGGAGCTATGAGGTGTCCCACCATATTTTGAATTTTATCCTCTTCCAAATTTATAGGATGGTTTCCACTAGGGATTTTTCCAATATTTCTTTGTGATTAGAAGATCCTTTCAACAACTCCAAAATAGAGATTTGTGCTAGAGTTTTATGCAATTGGTCCACCAAACTATAAGGCCTTATTGAAGAAGATTATGGTTTAGCCAAAGTAGCTATTGAAGTAAGACCAAAAGTTTTAGGAGCACTTCCTTGTAGGGTAACTTTCACTGCTTGCCCCCTATTTACAACATTTAAGGACTCTTGAATAGGTTGTAATTTGATTACCACAACATTGATAGTACTATCATGTCTGGATAGGGCATTAATAGTATTGTCATAGGTATGGGAAAAGTTTATATTTTTGTTGCTTCTCAAATTGTTTCCATTGTTCCCTCTATTGTTTGAATTACAAGATTCACCCTTTTCATGTTTGTAGAAAGGAGTCTTAAAGTTCATGTGATCTTTGTTGTTTTGAGGGCCTTCTACTTTTATCACACCATTGTCAATTAGGTCTTGCACTATGTGTCTCAAATGCATGCAATCATTTGTCTTATGTCCTCAATTTCTATGGTATTCACAATTACTAGACTCACTCCACCATGTAGGTTTGATTTTTTATTCACATGGTTGATCTCTAGGTAAGTCAATAAGCTTATTAGCAATGACGGTTCTTAATACCTTCTCAAGGGGCTCACCCAAAGGTGTGAATGTTCTTTTAGGAGTTGGTGTAAAGAAAGGCTTAGGTTTGTTAGCCCCTTGATTGTTCCCAAAGTTATTATTGTTATTTTTGTTGTTGAAAGGTATCTTGGGTTCTTGGGTCACATTATTAGCTTGAGAAAATCCTTTGGTAAGATCGAAAGGGGTTGCCTTCAAATTGTTAGCCTCTACAACTCTATGATTCACTACTCCCTTATTGGTATTTTTCATCCAAAACAGGTTATTATTAGGAGGATTTCTATTTTGGTTGTTATTGGAGGTATTGTTGTTGTTGTTGTTCTTATAAAGATTTAATTCTCCAATTTTAACCAATACCTCTTCCGTAGTAACCCCATTCTCAATTAGGTCTTGGAAAGACCTAGGACATTGTAATCTTAACTGGTAATTCATCTCATTAGTCAAGCTATTAATAAAGATATCCATCTTCTCTTTTTTAGGTACACTTCGAGGGTATCTATAAAATACTGCTCTCCATCATTGTAAGAAAAGTAGGAATCCTTCTCCCTCTCATTGCTTGGTGTTACATAAATTTATCATTGTAACCTCATGTTTGATATTATAAGAATAATGAGTTACCAATTTGGAGGCCAACTCTTCAAAGGTTCGGATGCCAGAGGGTAACTTCGAAAACCACTCCATGGCCATGCCTCCTAAACTTCTAGGAAATAACCTCATGAGGTAAGTTGTGTCATGCATGAATTCTAGGCTCAATGCGCAAAATTCCCTTAACTGATCTTGAGGATCAGTTGTTCCTTCATACTTGTCATATTTAGGAAAGATAGCGTTAGTTGGGGATGGAACCATGATTAATGACTTATCAAATGGAAAATGACATAAAGCCTCAAGAGAAAAGGGTTTGGGAACCCCACTTTGTTTCATCATGTCCAATTGCATTTGGAAGAGTTTGAATTGTTTATTCATGATATCAATAGGATTAGCCACAACTTCTTTTTTCTTAAGTTGATTGACATCATAGTCATGGGGAAGTTTGAGACCCGTTTGTGCTAGGTCTAGGAAGTATTTTTCTTTATCCTTTTCCAACACTTTCTCCATGAGATTCATGAAGAAGGGACTTTGCATTGCTTCATTAACCTTTTCATTAGTTTCTTCTTCATCATTAGGGTCAATTTTGCCCCCATTGTTATTATTATTTAACCCTTAGTTGTTAAGGTCAATGTCTACTCCTCCAAGATTGTTTTTGTTTAACCTTGGTTGTTAGGGTCAATGTTTCCTCCTCCATTGTTATTGTTGTTTGACCCTTGGTTGTTAGGATCACCATTTCCTCTTCCATTGTTGTTAGTGTCTTTATTAACATGATTAATTTGGTCATGGTCCATGTTGCCAAATGGAAAGGACATTGTCAGCTCTGTTTCCTTTATAGGTTCTTGTAAGGGTCTTGAAGAGGTAAAAAGATCACTTGGAAAAGGACACTCCTGCCTTAGATAGGATCCATCAGGTTGCAGGGTAGCCTTGATATAATGAGATCATGTGAAATCTGGCATGAACATAAATTGAATAAAAATATTAGGCTTTTATCTCTTCTTAAAATGACCAATCCTTGGATGATTTTGTAAAATGTCCAAAAATGGTGGATTCTAATCAAGTTGAGTATACACAGAGGTAAAATGTCTAAAAGAGTATCCAAAAATGCAGGTATCTTGTTTTCAAACACTTGGGAGATATCCACTACTTTCCCTTCTTTTTTCCTAGGCATCACTTCTTATTGTGTACGTGTCACTTTAATGTTAGCACGTAGTGACTGGAATTACTATTTATGACACTCTGCAGTGAGTACGTGGCATTTTCCTATTGATAGGTGTTATTGAATTGATTCCAAGTGGCACTTTCTAGTGACTTACATGGTGTTTGATAGCTAACAGACATTGTTTTAGATTCTTACGCGTCACAAAATTGTTTGTAAGCATCGTTTAAATGCTCATACGCGTCACTTTACTGATCAAAGTTGAATTTTCATATTTTTTAAGTTTTTAAAAATTTAATTTCTTTGATCAGATCTGTTAGAGAAGATTCTTGCTCAAAAATGAAATACAAACTCAACACACACCTCAAATTTGTATTATAACCCTAAAACAACACTAAAAGTGTATGTTCTTGGTCATTTTTACAAGTATAGCACAAGAAATTCTTCCAAGCTATCTGCCTAGAGTCAAACAAATATGGATTTTAACAATGGATCTAGAAGGTAGGCTTACTATTTAATCATTTTTTAATCACACCTCCATTATAAATCATGTCAATTTCCTTTACCCCCTTGAGGGCTTCCCACACACACAAAAGTATGATTTTGCGCAATCCCAAAGGACTACTCGAGGAAGTGAGGATGACTTGCACACAACTTAGTCACTTTTTTATTAAGGTAAAGTGCATTTATTTATAGCGGGTTGGATGATATCATAGAGAAAGAGATTGTCTCTCACTTTGGGTCATTCCATATCACTGCCTTGGTAAAGGAATTATCGGGAGGTAGGCCCTGTAAAGCTCTATTTTAATCTAGCATACATGGAAAGTGGAAAAATGAACTTAGTCCAAAGAGATTGGGAATTTGATTTACTCAAAGAGTGAAGAGCATATCCCTATTGTCTTCCTTTGTTCTAAAAATTTCAAACACACTTGTTCTTTTTCAACCCCTTGACAAGGAGGTTCTTATAAAGGAAATGTTTGGTTAATTCCTCCCTTTCTTTCTACCAAATTGAACTCCCATGTTTGGGTTTTTGATCCACTTCAAAAAGTGGAGAGCATGTGCCTAATGCTTGTTCAACTTGGAAAATAATAGGGGTTTTCCTATTAAACTAGATTTAAATGAATGCTACAATTTACTCAATGCAACCTTGATAAGATAAGTACCTCATTTTCAAAGCTAGAAAAGGATAGGCACATTTTTGATTGATTTTTTGATTTTTTTACTACTCACCTAGTGGCAATTGTTCCCACTCTAGCTCCTCCAACAAGTTAGTCAACACAACCAACAAAGTGAAGAAATTTTTAAAATCAATTTGACAACATGCTCCTAAGTTATTTTTAATCCAAATTTGCAAGAATCAACTTAAAGAGTAGGGAATTTCTTCTTATAAGAAAAAAACACTTTTATATAATGATCATATAGATGTTCTCCTTCCTTTAAAATTTCTAAAATATTGGAAGCATGAATTTGCTTATCATGTTTGATTTCTGCTCTTACCTCTTTTCTTGGCTTTGTGACTCAAAATTCTTGTTTCTGTACTTTCATGTGTTTGCTCATCTACGGGAAAAACACAGACAAAGAGTTAGAAAATAGAATTTTAAGATTTAGCAGCAAAATATAATAGAAAACACTAAGCGACATTTAGCAGCTAATACACGGCATTTATCTATTAATAAGCATTATTTAGAACATTCAAAGTGAAAGTGAAACTTTAATACGCGACATTTAAAATTGCACAAGCGGTAAAGTAAACTTTGCAGGCATCACAGAATGTTAAAATTGCAACATAGAAAAGATCACATGCAGCAGTTGACTATTCACAGGTGGCACTTTGCAGCTTGCAGGTGACACTTTATCAGCTTACGCGTCACACTTTGTCTCATACGTGAAACAGAAAGTAAAATAGAAATAGAGTGAAAACTACACACATCATTAACTTCTCACAAGCGTCATCAAATTTCTCGTATGCATCATTTCACCTATTTTCTACAAATAGACACAAACTGAAGCCAAAAACACACAAAAATCTAATAAAATGATGGAAAATGAGGCCTAAAGCCTCATGGTGGGCACCATTTGTGTGTGATTAACACACCTTCATGAAATTAGGATAATTAAGCACAATTCTATGGAAATAAATAACAATTTAATCTAAATAATTGAATTTAACATCCATGACATTGTTAATCTCTAAGTTCTGTTGATGATTAGTCACCAACACTTAGTCATTCACTTAGGCAGTTTTAGTTGGCTATCACTGTGGCTGAGCTAAAACTATCCAAGGCCAAGCAACATTGCCGAGTAGTATTCAGGTTGCCGAGTTGTATCATGCCGCGCCGAGTAGGATACTTAGTGCCGAGCGATAGAGATGTTAAGTGCCGAGCAGAACAATTTTTGTATACATGTCTGGAATGATTCAAACTTCAAGGATAAGTGTTCAGGCTGACTTGTATAAGCTTTTTTTTCCGACTTATATACACATTTAATATTTTCCTACAGAGTTAGTTATGCATTTAATTATTTTATCCTATGCATGACCTATTGTAATCATTAAATGTAATGCCTTGGAGGAATAAGTATTAGATCTTGATCATTGATCTAGATCTCGCTACCAGACTTGAATAGATATATAAGATTGCTTCTAAACCCCATTTTGTAAGATCATTGAGAAAAGTGGTGACTGCATTTTAAAGTGAAATGCATAGAGGGTTATTTTGTTAAGAAGCTTAGATCAAACAGAGTGATAGCACAGTGAACAATAGAGTAAAGAAATATCAGATTGTGAGATCATAGAAGGTACTGGAAAGAGGAGATCTATCATCAGCATCTGAGTGCATAATGAAGGATTATTACTTGAAACATTCTAATCATTGTATCAGGTGAAAATATCTTAACAGAGTGGTTCTAGCAGACCTTTCTAAATCTCCTAACAGAGTGCTTACTTTATTGTAAGTTAAAATCCTTTCACAGGGTAGATTGTAATGATCTTTAGCTCTTAACTGGGTAGACCTTTAACCAGGTAGATTGTGTTTTGTAATCAACTTTTGTAGCCCTAACAAGCACACTTTATTGCTGCAGTAGTGAAGAATTTTGTGGGTGTCATCCCCACCCTATTTTTACCTATTTGGGTTTCTGGGTTACCAAGTTCTTGTGTTATGAGTTATTTACTTCATTGTGTGGATGTTATTTGATATTACATTAGATTCATATATATGAATGTGGATCAGTTTGTTTTAAGTGTTTAAATTTGAAGATCTGATTCACCCCCCCCCCCCTCTTAGTATCTTTCTTTCCCATTATTGTATTTCCA
>MU225430.1:7961162-7979826 GCA_018584345.1 Thuja plicata
GTCATCCAATGCATTCCAATTATCAAAACCTGATGGTGAGGTCTTACCTATCCCTGTGAATGGCTTTCATCTTAAGCCTTGTTTCTAGGTTTTTCTGGAAGGTTTCAATTCTATAAATAATTGTAAATATCTATGAATATTGGTGCTTTTCTTCCTGCTTTCTGTTTGAATAAGTGCCCGTGCACAGGCAACTCTGGTTGCAATTTTTTGTCCTGTTTTGCAGAGAGGGTTTCAGAGTTTTTTTTTTATTATTCGCCGGCCTTCTTTTGTTTTCTCCATGCCCAATGGATATATCAAGGCAACTGGTCTAAATGCTTAGCAGGAAAGCATCCCGCAGAAGTCGCCAAAAATGTTGCCCAATTTTTCCACCCTTGTGCACTTTGCTCTAAATCCTCAGAACCCCCTGTAAACCCTCAGTCTTTCATGCAAATGAGATAATAGACCCTAAGCCTTGGCACGTTATATTTCATCATTACCTTTTTAAGTCACTAAGAGCATGTGCCTTTTTTACGAGTCACTTGATCGCTTCAGCCTGGGAGAATATTCTTTCCTTTCTCCCAACTTTGCTTTCCCTTGTGTCGCGTGGTCTGGTGATCTTTTGGAATATTCCCTAAATGTCTCCCAACTTAGAATTTGCTCTTTGGTCGCGTAATCACCTGATCCATGTTAAGCTTTTATGAAAAGTGGGACCCTCTTAATCAGTCGGGTAATCGCAAGAGCCTCAGCGAATATTCTCTTTTATCTCCCCACTTCGCTTTTCACTTTGTCGCATAGTCTCTTGACCATAAGGAATATTCTGAAAATGTCTTCCGACTTGGCTACCCACCTCAGTCGCCTTGTCGCTAGAATAGCACGATGACTCAGCTTCCTCAGTGTACAACAGATGGACCAGTGGCCGTGTGACAGGTGGCATATGGCGTGTGGATCTGGGTCCTCATTCGGGTGATCGCCAGATAGGGGAAATGGATCACGCGACTTCGAGACTTGGTATCTTTGCCCTCAGTCGCGGGATCGCTGGATGATTTAAGGGTATGCTCCATTTTCAAGTGATTAAAAGATAGCCATTTGATGAAGAAGTAAAGTGATCTGACGATGGTCGCAAAGTCTGGTGATAAAAGTGCCCCAGGAAAAGGGTCCTTCCGACTAAGCGATTAAGGTATGTCGCGAGGTCACCGTAAATAGAAAAGGGCACGTGCTTGAAGTTAAAGGTAAAGACTCAGGATCACCCGACTCAGTGACTAAGGGTTGTCGTGTTATCTTGAAAAGAGGCATGAGCATCTGGCGATCAGGCGACAAGCCGTGACGGTTAAAAGGTAGCAGTTAGGCGCTGGGTCGCTAGAGGAATGGTGAGTTAAGAAAATCTCCTCGCGACTTTGATTTTACATAGTCGAGATGTCGCCAGAAGTAACTCAGGTTGGCTAGGGGTTAAGAAAAGCACAGTGTCGCTGGGTCGTGAGATATAACCATGATTAAAGACTGAGTTCTGCGACTTAGAGACTAGCCGTTGTCGCGTGGTCGCCTAATTTGAATTTGAAATTCTGGCGGCAGATTTGGCACTGTGAACGCTTGACAACCATGGTTTCTCTGTGCTCGTGTACCAGATTTGATCAGAGGGGTTTCTAGTCACAGGGGTCATGCATAGAGCACTCTGCCGACATTTGAATAGATTTTTTTCAATGACGGTGAACAGGTGTGCATGACTTTCAGAGTAAACATAAATGTTACTAGCCGCCGTCTACCAAATCTGATTTCCAGTTGCCAGATCGAGAAGGTCAGGAAGGTATCCATGAATATCTGTTTTGACTCGGTCATTCTCGACTGCCTTTTCTCTCTCTTTTCCTCTTTCCGTGTTTTAGGGTTAGGGTTTCTCCAAGACCATCCGAAGCTTGTTGCATCCTAAGGGATCCCAAGATGGTCATAGCCCTATATATAGCAAAAAATTTGCAATTGCAAAGGGTTGAAAAAGAATGTAGAAGGCATGCTTTGTTAGAAACTTTCTGATACTTGTAGTATTTTTTGCTCCTGTGTCTAATTCTTTCATCCATCTACTTCTCTTCTGGTTCTATGACAGCTTGCTGTTATTGTAATTACCTTGTGCCTCATTTTGTGTAATTCATGTTTATCCTCTTTTGCAATCAATAACTGTGTAGATGTTTTACCCCTTATTGATCAAGCTGATTCTGGTTCATTGTGTGTTGTGTCTATTTTGCTTGGCTTACTGTATTGTGAAGTTTTCTCTTCCCTTGTAGTAATTTTAGTCTCTGACCTTCACATGTTTGCTAAGAATCATGTGGTAGAAGTTGTGTTAGTTGATTTATATGGATGTGTAGTGCAGTTTCAAGGCAGAAGAAAGTAGGCCCTATCTTGGTGTATCACCCTTCCCTTTCAAGTAATTTGGTTTTCTGCATCTCCTTCTCCCTTTTCCTTGCAAGAGATAGTTTTTGGTGCATCCTGATAGTAGAGGAAGCCGGCCTTGTCCGGAGATTCAACCTCGTAGTTCAAGTCCCACAGCTTGGAGGTTGATTCCATGTTTCACTAGGTTGCTGTTAGAGAAGCTTTCAGCAAGGGTGCAAACCTCAGTGACAACAATTCACTTACAAAGTTTTAGTTGGCTATCACTGTGGCCGAGCTAAAACTATCTAAGGCCAAGAAACATTGCCAAGTAGTATTTAGGTTTCCTAGTTGTATCATGCCAAGCTGAGTAGGATACTTAGTGCCAAGCGATAGAGATGTTAAGTGCCGAGAAGAATAGTTTTTGTATACATGTCTGGAATGATTCAAACTTCAAGGATAAGTGTTTAGGCTGATTTGTATAAGCTTTTTGGGCCGACTTATGTACGCATTTAATATTTTCCTACGGAGTTAGTTATGTATTTAAATGTTTTATCCTATGCATGACCTATTGTAATCATTAAATGTAATGCCTTGGAGGCATAAGTATTAGATCTTGATCGTTGATCTAGATCTCGCTACCAGACTTGAATAGATATAAAAGATTGCTTCGAAACCTTATTTTGTAAGATCGTGGAGAAAAGTGGTGACTTCATTTTAAAGTGAAATGCAAAGAGGGTTATTTTGTTAAAGAGCTTAGATCAAATAGATTAACAGCATAGTGAACAGCAAAGTAAAGACATATCAGATTGTGAGATCATAAAAGGTACTAGAAAGAGGAGATCCATCATCAGCATCTGAGTGCATAACGAAGGATCATGTAATACCTACCCCTTAGTCTGTCTATCTGTGTTAATTTATGATATCTTTTAAGATATTTGATGTATGTGTGGTTATTTCAGTTGATCTTGAGGGTATTTATGTATTGCATTTCAGTATAATATTGATCCATTATTATCATGATTGTATCTTTTATGTATATTTGATTTATGGTTATTTAATCATGCTTAAGTATATGTTAGGATTTCATTTCGATTATGGTTTTCTGACAATACTGACCTTAGATTTATATGCACATGGATCATTGTATGTTTTTTGTTATTGTTTGATGTGCTTGGTATGGTATGGGACAGACTCATAGTTTTTTGCTTCGGCGAGATCCACACAATAACTTAGTCTCAACCATTGTTTATCGTATGATATATGCATGTATGTTCGTCTTTGTGATGACAGGTTTGCAGGTACTGGGCTACATCATCCTTGAATTGGCAGGAGTGAGTGTGCCCTATCACAATAATCTCAATGGTATGAGAGGGGAGATAGTTTTTAGGTCCAAATCCTATCCTAAATCTAATTGTCCTAGTTAGTGGACAAGTATATGTTTGACTACCCTTACCGAATTTGTGTAGTTGACTGGAATTTGTGTATCCCTTTCCTTGAGCATGTTTTATTTTGCTTATGTTTTGATTTAAGGTGCTTGATGTGATTATGTGGGTGTTAAATCATGTTATTTATTTAATTGAATATTATTGCAATTAATTATTAAATATAGGGTATTTAATTAATTAAAAATTAAATTAAATACCTATGTTTAATTGAAAGTTTAATTAAAGTGCAATTATTGAATATTAATATTTAATTGAAAATTGGAGTATATATATGCTTTTATACTTAATTAAATAATTAAATGTTAAGTTGCATGGATTATTGTGCTTTAAATATTTAAGTTATTTAAATTAATATTTTATTAATTACATGTGCAAGATTTGGTTGAAAAAGTATTTTCAAACTCAAGAGATCTCAACTAGATTGTAGGAGTCAAAGTTGAGTTGTACAAGTAATTAGATATTTTAATTATTAATTGTTGTTTTCTTTCAATTTTGGGGAGAGTCCTTTTAGGAGTTATCTGAATGTGGTGTCATTAGGGATTGCTTGATTAGGGGAAGTTGATCCTCAGTAGGGGGATTCTTCTCTCATTTGAACATAACAGGTTTTTAGGTGCATTTTTGGAAGCTTTGGTGTGTGCTTGGTTTTGGAGCATAATTTTAAAATTCTCCTTGCTTGGATTTTGCATTGTGTATTCTTCAACATATATTGAGGTAGGGTCTTGTTCATGTCAATTCTGGTTTTCGGATCCCTGTCTTCTATGCATCCGAAAGGCTAGGATCTTTTGTTTGGTCATCCCTTGCTTGTTTATTTTATATTTTAGAATATTTCAATTGGAAAATAATGTTTTAGATCAATTTTGTGTTTAAATCAAGCTTGCATGCCAGATTTGCGCTTGTGGGCATAAAGGGGTTTCATTTTTATAGCGTTAGGAGTAAATGGGTATAAGGGTTTCTAATTTGAATATATTGTTGAAATGGATATTTCTGGAAACCTAGATCCTTAATTTTTGTAGAAAAATATATATTACCCTAATACGGAAGTGTTGTCAAAATTTTGTTGCGAAATTTCCTATAGAACTCTTAGAAAATGATAAATCAATTTGCTCTATAGTTAAAACCATAGTAGAAAAAAAAATCACTCCCTTGAAAATATTCTTTGCAAAATTAATTGGAAAAAAAAAATATAACTCTCTATAAAAATATAGAGTTGGAAATAATTACACCAGTTTATTAAAATTTGATAGAAAAGACAAAAAGAGAAAAAGTCTTTTATTATCCCGTTTTTCAGAAATAATTAAACAAAAAAAAATAACAAAAAAACTTGTTGTTTATTAAATTGTGCATGTTATAATTCTTTTAAAATTTTTTTGTTAAAATATATATATATATATATATATATATATATATATATATATATATATATATATGCAAAGGGGAGTGGGTAGCGGGGGCCACCGCACCCCCCAATTAGTGCAGGCGGACTGACCGGCTCGGCAGTCGAGACTGTCGGCGTGGCAGCCAAAGCTGTCAGCACGACAGTCGGCGCCGGCAGACAGTCAGGTCATGCCTTCCCTTATGTAAGGGAGGTCGGCGGGCGTTGAAGCCGGGGTGGGGGCCACGAGCCCCCCCTGTAATATTTGTTTTGGCACTTTTTTTTTATAAAAGGTTTTTTTTAAAAGATTTAAACTGTTATTAAAAATGTTTTTTTTTTTTTTTAATCCAGTTTTATTTAATTAATATACAATTTTTATATTAGATAAGTTATATTTAACTAGTTTATATTAATATTTAATTAATTTATGTTAATTATTTAAACTAGTTTATTTTAATATTTAAATTAGTTTATATTAATAATAAATTAGTTTATATTGATATTTAAATTAGTTTATATTGATGTTAAACTAGTTTATATTAATATTAGATTTGTTTATTATTAATATTTAAACTAGTGTTTAAAATTAGTTATTTGGGGTATAAGAACTAGTAAGGGAATTGTATTTCTTTATAGGGGAAATTAATATTATTGTTAAGTTATAGACCAAGGGGGGAAATTTATTCTGTCATTGTTAGAAATGGACTAGTGTTAATCATTTAAACCTATGGTACTAATTAAGTCAAATAGAGATGTTATTGAATGATTAATTTTAATGCTTAATGTTGTACCTAGGTATTTTATAATTTTGTAATTATAACTGAAAATTGGTAATTATTTCTTAGATGTATTTATAAATTGTTTTTATAAATAGAACTATAGGAAATGTTAATGTTTTATCAATATGGAATATTTAATTATTTCTCGATAATAATTTTAGTGAGTAAATAAATTTGCATGATTAGGAATTATAAATTTGTTTATTCCTACGTTAACATTGTATTTGATTTTATGCAATCTGAATTTTATTTGATTATACTATGATGTGTTTTGGGTGCCTGTTTCTATGAATTGAATGATTCTTTTATGTTACTATCCTTTTGAGTATCTATTGGGTTAGATGACCCTAGGACTTAAATTCAGAGGTTTTGGGATTGTACTTTCTGTATGATGTTATTATGATGTCAGTTGTGATTATATGAGTATGTCATGGTCCTGATTTGCTAAGACCCAACCTGGTTCGGTTCTGATGTATCGATTGGTCATGTGAGGATACTGTGGATGTTTTGTGGTTATTGAGAACCTATGTGCACCTGAATGGGTAAGATGCGAATGATTTGTGATTTATCCTTTATGATGCTTTTGTGAACCTAGGGTAGGTAACCTAATTGTATAGTAGGAGGTGGCTTGCAATAAGTACCAGAGCCCACAAGTGGCTATGAGGGTTTGCTTATTGTAAGTAGTGGTAACAAGTGATAACATAATTAATCTATTTAGGCTAACCTAGTATTAAATTAATAAGATTAATGCCTCACCCATGCTTGAGTGCTAATATAGGCTAAGATGGAGGATGAGATGATGCTTGCCCCCTTTCAAGGTGCAGGTTTGGGCATCATTAGTGATCTTGTCTGTATGAAAGGTCATTGATGTTGTGTATAGTCACTTGGGTGTCGGAATCCATTAAGGGATTACTATGACCAAACTCAAGGATGCGATGTACATGATGACACCTTCCTATATACATCTTAGGTTATCCTATGTGTGTCAGTACCTCTGGTGTTGTTTAGTGTTCCTGATTTTGGATTAGAGTGCTTCTAGGATCTTCCTATGCATGGAGCATGAGGTCATGTTTACCTTATTTGTATTCTTGTTACCATTGAGATTTTGACAGATTCTTTGTCATGCTTGGATGTTCCTTATTGCAGTTTCATCTTCCTAGTCTTTTGGAGACTTGTTCAGTTACCTGAGATGTGTATTGTACCATATGTATTTATTGGTTATCATCCTTTGGAGGATGCATTGTATTGATTATTATGTATTATTACATACCCTGTGACTTGTGTAGTGGATGTTGATTAGGTAGTATACCTTATGGTATCAGATGTATATGTAATCTTTATTATTGAGATGTATGTTATTGGTTTCAGATTACGTAACCATTATGTCAGTTCTTTATTATTGTAATCATAGATTAGTTTTTTTAAGTAATTCTATGTCAAGGAACCCTCGAGGAATGTTATCTATGTATGAGTTGTATTTCATGTATGTCATGTACTTCATTGTGTTGCTTCTGAATTCTTATTAATATTGTTTGTAAACATTTAAAAAAAAAAAAAATTTGTGAACTTAGTGTCATGTTTAGGTTAAGTCCTCTTGGGTTCCCTGGCGGGGCATTACACTTGGTATCAGAGCACACATTTCTACACTGGGAGATCTGGGAAAATTGTGTGCCCTTAGTTGGTTAGTAGTGCATGTCAGCACTCATCTCCTTGTGTCTTTAGAGGCCTTGTTCATGATCTTGTATTCTTGTGTGTTGGTCTTCCCACTTGATTTGGGAGTGATGTTTAGTCTTGGTTTCTATAGGTGGATACCTAATAAGGCTTGAATTGTTTTAGGATCCATGATTGAAAATATAGGGTCTCTAGTCTTATCGATGCTCATGAAGTTCGTAATTATCTATAGGAGTGTTTTGTTAGTGAGTAGATGGCTTACTTTTTTTCGGTCTTGTGTGTTGGTATGTATTAAGACTTGGTGATTGTCATTTGACTTCCTCGTCTGTTATAGCATGATAGTTGATGTATTTTGTATGTGATATGTTGTGGTGATGGAGTCCTAGTTTGAAGAACTCCATGTTGCATGATTTCCTTCCCTTGAATGATGTGTGGTTCTTGAGTGACCTATTTCTTAGCCTCTTGAGTGTGATTTTATTGATCATGTATGATTAGACTTGCATGTTGTATTGAATAGGCATTGTTTGAATTATATGAACTGTATTGTTTGAGTGTTGTAATTAGCTCTGATGGAATATGATTGATTATGAAAATTATAAAGTAAATTCTTGTTTGTTCAATACATTGTGCATTGTTTATAAATATATATGTACATCATTCATTAGGAGTGTATTAATGGATTTAGAATTGTACTCATTATTATAGATCAAATTGGGTAAAGGACCTAAGTCCCCAAGTAAAATGTGCATTGCATCCTTAGTAGAACTCTTGTAACTTTTAAACCTATTCGTAGCATTTTGAAAAGGGTTGATTAAATATTAATGTTGGTAACATAGTAGAATGCATAATTGCATGAAGTTGCATAAAGATGATGTTAGAAATAGAACAATTGTCTTCCTTGAGTGATTGTGTGCATCCTCTAATGCATCTAATGTGAAAGATCTTGGATGTCATGAAGTGACTACTCCCTTGAGTGTGGCTAACCCTAGTCACCTTGTTAAGTGGGATGTTTTTCTTATATTGGTTATTAATTTTGGTTGATTGATATCTTGTTGTGTTGTATGTGGTCAACACTAATTTCTTTTGAATTTTCTTATAACTGGATTATTCACCCAAATCTCTTTCGTTGTCTAGTTTGTGGCATTAGTCACAATTGATTTATTATTGAAATGGTACCCTTTTATGAGTTAATGTTGAACTTTGGAAGTTCTCCCACTTAGGTTTTTCTTTGAGTTGTATGGTGGCTATTTTGAATGTTTGTTGATGTTGACCATGTTTTGTGATAAGTATTATTTCTATCATGTTCTTTATGGACCCCTGATAGTATGTGTAAGGGAGGACATTGCAGAGATGGCACTGGATTTTTGTATGAGAAACAAAATGCATTATGTAATTTATATGTCGCATGAGTGTTGCATTAAGTAAGGTTGCATGAAATGTTCAAATTTCTATTCGATATGAACATGGATACGTGTCTCCCATATTAAGCTTTAGTATGTATGTATTTTCATGATTTTGAAAGCATTAAAGATATAGATTTATTTAAGAAATGTTGGATGATGAGAAAATGTTTAAGATGATTTTTGGTTTATGCTTAAATTTGAGTTATATTACTCTTTGTGGTTTGTTATGCATATCTTAAAATATAGTTAAGTTGACTTACATTAGTTCTTCTTGTATGTCAATGAGTGATTGTTGTGATGGTATATTCTTTTGGTGTTTATGAAGTGGGTGAATCTTCTTGTTTGATCCTTATTAATAGGGGGTGTAGCACTATGGTGTGAATCCTTCTGATTCTTTACTAGATTAGTTATCGACTTCTAGGAGTAAGCCTAGTTTTAGTGGAGGAGGATGTAATAACTACCCCTTAGTCTGTCTATCTATATCAATTTCTGATCTCTTTTAAGAATTTTGATGTATGTGTGGTTATTTCAGTTGATCTTGAGGATATTTATGTATTGCATTTCAGTATATTATTGATCCATTATTATCATGATTGTATCTTTTGTGTATATTTGATTTATGGCTATTTAATGATGCTTATGTATATGTTCAGATTTCATTTCGATTATGGTTTTCTAACAATACTGACCTTAGATTTATATGCACATGGATCATTGTATATTTTGCATTATTGTTTGATGTGCTTGGTATGGTATGGGACAGAGTCGTAGTTACTTGCTTCAGTGAGATCCACACGATAACCTGGTCTCAACCATTGTTTTCCATATGATATATGCATGTATGTCCGTCTTTGTGATGACAGGTTTGCAGGTACCAGGCTACGTCTTCCCTGAATTGGCAAGAGTGAGCGTGCCCTATCGCAATAATATCAATGGTAAGAGAGGGGAGATAGTTTTTAGGTCCAAATCCTATCCTAAACCTAATTGTCCTAGTTCGTGGACAAGTGTCTATTTGACTACCCTTACCGAATTCATGTAGTTGACAGGAATTTGTGTATCCCTTTCCTTGAGCATGTTTGATTTTGCTTATGTTTTGATTTCAAGTGCTTGATGTGATTATGTGGGTGTTAAATCATGTTATTTATTTAATTGAATATTATTGCAATTAGTTATTAAATATAGGGTATTTAATTAATTGAAAATTAAATTAAATACCTATATTTTATTGAAAGTTTAAGTAAAGTGCAATTATTGAATATTATTTAATTGAAAATTGGATTATATATATGCTTTTATACTTAATTAAATAATTAAATATTAAGTTGCATGGATTATTGTACTTTAAATATTTACGTTATTTAAATTAATATTTTATTAATTACATGTGCAATATTTGTTTGAAAAAGTATTTTCAAACTCAAGAGATCTCAACTAGATTGTAGGAGTCAAAGTTGAGTTGTGCAAGTAATTAGATGTTTTAATTATTAATTGTTATTTTCTTTCAATTTTGAGGAGAGTCCTCTTAGGAGTTATCTGAATGTGTTGTTATTAGGGATTGCTTGATTAGGGGAAGTTGATCCTCATTAGGGGGATTCTTCTCTCATTTGAATATAACAGGTTTTTGGGAGCATTTTTGGAAGCTTTGGTGTGTGCTTGGTTTTGGAGCATAATTTTAAAATTCTCCTTGCTTAGATTTTGCATTGTGTATTCTTCAACAGATATTGAGGTAGGGTCTTGTTCATGTTAGTTCTGGTTTTCGGATCCCTGTCTTCTATGCATCCGAAAAAATAGGATCTTTTGTTTGGTCATTCCTTGCTTGTTTATTTTGTGTTTTAGAAGATTTCAATTGGAAAATAATGGTTTAGATCAATTTTGTGTTTAAATCAAGCTTGCATGCCAGATCTGCACTTGTAGGCATAAAGCAGTTTCATTTTTATAACATTAGGAGTAAATGGGTATAAGGGTTTCTAATTTGAATATATTGTTGAAATGGGTATTTCTGAAAACCAAGATCCTTAATTTTTGTAGAAAAATATATATGACCCTAGTATGAAAGTGTTGTCAAAATTTCATTGGGAAATTCCCTATAGAACTCTTAGAAAATGATAAATCAATATGCTCTATAGTTAAAACTATAGTAGAAAAAAAAAAAGCCCTCCCTTGAAAATATTCTTTGCAAAATTAAGTAGAAAAAAAAATATAACTCTCTGTAAAAATACAGAGTTGGAAATAATTACACCAGTCTATTAAAATTTGATAGAAAAGACAAAAAGAGAAAAAGTCTTTTATTATTCCATTTTTTGGAAATAATTTTTAAAAAAAAATAACAAAAAGACTTGTTGTTTATTAAATTGTGCATGTTATAATTCTTTTAAAATTTTTTTTGTTAAAATATATATATATATATATATATATATATATATATATATATATACATATATACATATATATATGTATATATAGATGTATATATGTATGTATATATGTATATATAATGCAAAGGGGAGTGGGTGGCTGGGGCCACCGCACCTACCCCATTAGTGCAGGCGGACTGACCGGCTCGGTAGTCGAGACTGTCGGCACGGTAGTCGAAGCTGCCAGCACGACAGTCGGCACCAACTGATAGTCAAGTCGTGCCTTCCCTTATCTAAGGGAGGTCGGCGGGCGTTGAAGCTGTGGTGGGGGCCACAGGACCCCCCCCGTAATATTTGTTTTGGCACTTTTTTTTTATAAAAGGTTTTTTTTTTAGATTTAAACTATTATTAAAAATGGTTTTTTTTTAATCCAATTTTATTTAATTAATATACAATTTTTATATTAGATAAGTTATATTTGATTAGTTTGTAATTAACATTTAACTAGTTTATATTAATATTTAATTAATTTATGTTAATTATTTAAATCAGTTTATTTTAATATTTAAATTAGTTTATATTAATGATAAATTATTTTATATTGATATTTAAATTAGTTTATATTGATGTTAAACTAGTTTATATTAATATTAGATTTGTTTATTATTAATATTTAAATTAGTGTTTAAAATTAGTTATTTGGGGTATAAGAACTGGTAAGGGAATTGTATTTCTTTATAGGGGAAATTAATATTATTGTTAAGTTATAAACCAAGGGGGGAAATTTATTCTCTCATTGTTAGAAATAGACTAGTGTTAATCATTTAAACCTATGGTACTAATTAAGTTGAATAGAGATGTTATTGAACGATTAATTTTAATGCTTAATGTTATACCTAGGTATTTTATAATTTTGTAATTATAACTGAAAATTGGTAATTATTTCTTAGATGTATTTATAAATTATTTTTATAAATAGATCTATAGGAAATGTTAATGTTTTATCAATATGGAATATTTAATTATTTCTCGATAGTAATTTTAGTGAGTAAATAAATTTGCATGATTAGGAATTATAAATTTTTTTATTCCTACGTTAACATTGTATTTGATTTTATGCAATCTGAATATGATTTGATTATACTATGATGTGTTTTGTGTGCCTGTTTCTATGAATTGAATGATTCTTTTATGTTACCATGCTTTCGGGTATCTGTTAGGTTAGATGACCCTAGGACTTAAATCCATAGGTTTTGGGATTGTACTTTATATATGATGTTATTATGATGTCAGTTGTGATTATATGAGTATGTCATGGTCCTGATTTGCTAAGACCCAACCTGGTTTGGTTCTGATGTATTGATCGGTCCTGTGAGGATACTGTGGATGTTTTGTGGTTATTGAGAACCTATGTGCACCTGAATGGCCAGGATGTGAATGATTTGTGATTTATCCTTTATGATGCTTTTGTGAACCTAGGGTAGGTAACCTAATTGTATAGTAGGAGGTGGCTTCCAATAAGTATCGGAGCCCAGAAGTGGCTGTCAGGGTTTTCTTATTGTAAGTAGTGGTAACAAGTGATAACATAATTAATCTATTTAGGCTGGCCCAGTATTAAACTAATAAGATTAATTCCTCACCCATGCTTGAGTGCTAATATAGGCTAAGATGGAGGATGAGATTATGCTTTCCCCCTTTCGAGGTGCGGGCTTGGGCATCTTTAGTGATCTTGTCTGTATGAAAGGTCATTGATGTCATGTATAGTCACTTGGGTGTCAGAATCCATTAAGGGATTACTAGGAAAAAACTCAAGGATGCGATGTACATGATGACACCTTCCTATATACAGCTTAGGTTATCCTACGTGTGTCAGTACCTCTGGTGTTGTTTAGTATTCCTTGTTTTGGATTAGAGTGATTCTAGGATCTTCCTATGCATGGAGTATGAGGTCATGTTTACCTTGTTTGTATTCTTGTTGTATATCCCGTGTGATGGGCCTGTTACTATTTTCTTAGCATGGTGGGAGTGTACCTTTGGTTCCACGTAGTCAGGTGGTAGTGATTCTTATTACCATTGAGATTCTGACAGATTCTTCATCATGCTTGGATGTTCCTTATTGCAGTTTCATCTTCCTACTCTTTTGGAGACTTGTTCAGTTACCTGAGATGTGTATTGTACCATATATATTTATTGGTTATCAGCCTTTGGAGGATGCATTGTATTGATTATTATGTATTATTACATACCATGTGACTTGTGCAGTGGATGTTGATTAGGTAGTATACCTTATGGTATCAGATGTATATGTAATCTTTATTATTGCTATGTATGTTATTGGTTTCAGATTATGTAACCTTTATGTCAAGTCTTTATTATTGTAATCGTAGATTAGTTTGTTTAATTAATTCTACGTCAAGGAACCCTCGAGGAATGTTATCTATGTATGAGTTGTATTTCATGTATGTCATGTACTTCATTGTGTTTCTTCCATATTGTTATTAATATTGTTTGTAAACATTTAAAAAAAATATTCCATGAGCTTAGTGTCATGTTTAGGTTAAGTCCTCCTGGGTTCCCTCATGGGGCATTACAGATCATTACTTGAAACATTCTAATCATTGTATCAGGTGAAAATCTCTTAACAGAGTGGTTCTAGCAGACCTTTCTAAATATCCTAACAGAGTGCTTACTTTATTGTAAGTTGAAATCCTTTCATAGAGTATATTTTAATGATCTTTATCTCTTAACCAGGCAGACCTTTAACTTGGTAGATTGAATTTTTTAATCAACTTTTGTATCCCTAACAGGCACACTTTATTGCTGCAGTAGTGAAGAATTTTGTCGGTGTCATCCCCACCCCAATTTTACCTATTTGGGTTTCTAGGTTACCAAGTTCTTGTGTTATGAGTTATTTACTTCATTGTGTGGATGCTATTTGATATTACATTAGATTCATATATATATATGAATGTGGATCAGTTTGTTTTAAGTGTTTAAATTTGAAGATCTGATTCACCCCCTTCTAAGTATCTTTCTTTTCCATTATTGTATTTCTAATAGACATCTCATGGTTCTCTAACTAAGCTTTGCAAGTAGAGCTCTTAGCCTTAATCTCCACTAGTGACCATCCTAAAATGACAAAATATGATAAAAATGCTTCATATAGCTCTAAATTCTCTCAATTTGCTTCAAATATTAACTCAAATGCTCATGATATGCTCTCAAATCTCACAATTTGCTTTCAAAGATTCAAAATAATGCTCAATTTCTATCAAATTTCCTATAGTAATGATGTTATGCATTCAAATTTTCTAGGATGTGTTTATGCTTAGAAATGGCCTATATTTATAGTACAATCCCAAGGGTAGGGGGTAGAGTGAATTGACAATGGGGTAATCCTTGGTTGAGTTTGGTCTCTCAAATGGTTTCAAATATGGGGACAATTTAAATGTTTTCCTTAAAGGGTGGGAAAAAATGAGTGGATGAGATTCAAAAGGCTAAATGAGAGGTTGAGATGCAAAATTGGAGTGATCCATGTGAAAATGTGTTCTCAATTCTCATTGGCTCTTTTATTTGTGTTGAAAAGATATTAGGATTTATTAATTGAATCATTTAATTAATTTAGCTATGTAAGCAATAGGTTCATTTTGAATTTTGATTTAAACAATACAATTAATTGATTAAAACTAATTTCATAATTTGATTAATCCTTTTAGGATTGAATTTAATTATTTGATTTCATGATTAATTAATCCCTTGATTTTATTTGATTTAATCCACTTTGATTTGATAAATGGTCATTTAATTGATTTTGATCCATTTTGAAGCATTTTAAGCATTTTGATGAGATTTGCTGAGATTGGCGGATTTTGATGATACTAAGACAACTGGTTAATTTTGGGTGTCTAAAGATAGGAGGGCCATTACTAAAGTTTTCTGGATCTTTTATCTTGTCCTCATGTGGGATAAGGCAAAAAATAAGTCGGGTAACCACACCAAATTCCAAATATTATGGACTAGTACTTATCAGATATCGTAGATCTTAGGAGAAAGCACTTTCAGGATCAACACCTTGGATGGGGATTTGGTCCCATTATCATTCAATGCCCAATTCCTCAAACATTATTTTTTTTCTTGAAAGGGGATTTCCTTTTTTACCGTGTATTATAGTGTTTAATTGTTTTTATTTCTTTGTTTGTTTCCATCTTTTGTCTTTCGCTTTCTATGTTTTGTCAGGGCTCTTTGTTGTCTAGTCTAGGATCAACCTATTTTAGGTCCATCTGAACTATTCCTTGAAAATGGGAGCTGGGGTATTTCTTAGTCAAAATCTCCAAGGAAATGTATAATGCAATTATTATTTCTAGAGGTCAAGAGTGGTGATATCCTTCATAGACAATCAATGAGATGTTTGAAACTAATCATCCTAGTGATGAGATAAACTAAATTCAATGTAACACCCTGCCAGGAAATCCAAGAGGACAAGACATAAAATATCTATAAGATGCAAGTAATATTTTTTTTCTTAACTAGAATAATATTCATCATTGTACTTCATATCTCTAAAATAACAGAAATACTTTTCTACAACTTGAATGCAAGATTTATTCAACTTAAGTCCTCACAGGTTCTTTAACGTCACTACTAAAGCAACAATAACTAAACTATTTACATGCATAAGATATCCATTTAATTATGAGCTTAAAAGATCTACATTAATTTTAATGCACCAAGGTAAATTTCCCAAACTTGTTTCTCTCATTAAACATAAGTTAATCGTCTAACATCATCATTCCTTTTATCAACTGATGCCATTAGATCATATTGTTTTTATAAATATCTATTATCTTTTGTACCACTTTCCTCTAAACATTTAGGTAGGAGATTAGTATTAATAAGGTAGACATTATGCTAGGTACTTCATTAACCCATAAACATGAACCAACCCTTAACATTACTATCAAGTTACTATCTTGTTTCAGGATTTTATAACTAATCATTATTAATATTTCCAATCACTTCCCTATCATTTCTCAACAATTTTCTTTGAAATCTTTCATCAAGAGAGAATACATTATTGTTGCAGTACATCATTAAATATAACTATATCTAACATTATTTCCTTTATATATAAACAACATAAGAGAATAAGATGAATAACATAAACACTTTCTTTTAATGCTAATAACATGTCCAATATATCATATATTCTTTTCCCATTCTTTTACCTAGGACTACCCATTCCCTAATCTACTACTTTGAATTTAGATTACATCAATACTTCAAGATTCTTTATAGGAGATTACAATTACATGAATAAAAATACATAAGTACCTCTCAATATAATAAAATATCCACTAGGAAGTCTTCAACTGTAGATCGGGAAAGGAACATGTGCTAGGATCATCCAAAGAATCATGAACAATACCTCAATATAAATATTAACCACCCAACCACGTGGGACCAATAGGCCCACTCCCCTAAGCTAGGAGATAGAACCAAAGGCCCATGCAAGAGGTAATAACTAGGACATTCCTAAGGTGGTGATAACTTTTCTTCAAATTCACAACATAAAAAGGAAAGACTCTTAAGAAGACCACAAGGACTACCAAAGGCATGATCAAAATTGGTAGCGAATCTAAGCTAAAAACTAGGTGAGTGTCATTGCATAGCCCTCACCCTTTGGGTTGTCCTGGTATGAGCCGCTCTGGGCCCTGGGCCCCAAGTAGGCACATGCAGAATCGAATGTCTTTCATACAGACAAGTGCCATTCGATCATACCTATGCATAGGTACCTTCTCCCACTCCAATCCATAGCCTTTATTAGTTCTAATGGCATGGGTGAGGCATACATTATTCCTTTTAGTGTTTGAACCCATTCCCATAAGTTTAATTAAATTTTCACTTCTTAAATAACTCATCAGTCGGTTATCCTGGTTCTGGCCACTTAGGGACCCAGCCCCACACTAAGAGCCACTCACCTAGTGTACTTAGCTTCCCTAACATAAATAAAATCATAATAATAATAAAATATATCCATTATATAGTATACAAGATTTCATATCAATATCATAACAATAATTGATTGAGTTTAGGAAAACATATGTTGTCCCTAGTCCACTAGACAACCCTAAACCCTGATATGACATTCAAAAAGTTCCAAACACATAAGAAAAAATCAGAGTGATATTATAAACATATTCACAATACACATGGATCAAAAAAAATAAATAAAAATCCTAATAGCTTCTGGTAACCATACAACACCCTAAAACTTGGTAATGTTCTTAAACTGATATATTCCCCAAAAGGATTAAATGTAAAGAATAGCAATCATAGAACAGTTGCCAAGATCTTCCAAAAAACAAATAATAAAACCAATATATTTGGTGGGGGTTTAGGTAAAATAATTATAGACTCTCCATTTCCTTTTTTTGATGATCTAACAATGGGAAAGAGAGGTATGACTTCTAGTTTAAAACAGAAAACTCTGGTTAGGGTTTAGACCTGCCTTCGCTAAAATGATTGTAATTATCACAAAACAAAATAAAAATGACCCAAACCAATTGGAAATGAAATATAAGAAATTTTAGGATATATTATATCATATTAATACTTTTATATTATCATAACAGTCTGTAGCATATGAATACATTTGACAGAAAATTTAGAATCAAGAAATGACAGGCATAGTCTGCCAAAATGTCAATAATAAGGGATTAATTCGACCCTAAAAAAAATATCAGAGAGATACCCATTTCAGACCTGAAATTTTACTTCTATAAGATCAATTTATAAAAAACCTAAAATAAATTTATATTATTATAATCATAGATCTACAAAAATGGGTTGTTAAAAACCCTAGGAAAACACATGACAATTTTCACAAACAAAAACTCCAAACTTTTAAATAACTAAAGGAATGAAAATTATAGATATAATACATCATGAAAATATTTAAATAGATCCATATTTTATCATATTATTTAGTCAACCAATAAATTCAATCCATACCTCAAATCCGACGACGATTCAACCGAAGAAGGAGACAAAAGAGGAAGACAAATCCAAACTTGAGATGGATCCTTCAAACCCTATCCATTTTCAGAAATATCCATGAAATAAATCAAAAATACATAGAAATTAATCCCTCTCTCAACTACTGAAACTCTCACAAAAAATACCCTCTCCCAAAAGCAAAGATAACCATAATTCATAAAGAAATATGCTTACAAACTCTCCCTCACATCTCCTAAGTTTTTCTCCAAAATCTCCATGAAAGAAAAGTCATCCTCCCCTCAATGATTCA